>JAXQQM020081592.1:0-18497 GCA_034641835.2 Pinus albicaulis
AAAAAATCCTTCGTCCCAACGGATGGGGAATCGATCTATTTCTACACTTTTTCGACCTCATGTCGGAGGACCTCATAGCGGCAGTGGAGGAATCTATAATGAAGGGGGTTATTGATGGTGGATTGAATGCCAGCTTCATTGCATTAATACCGAAAAGGGACAATCCTACTCCCTTTTCAGACTATAGACCTATTTCACTTTTCAATGCATTGTATAATATTTATTCAAAGCTTCTAGCTATCAGGATAAAAGAGATTATTTATAACTATATCTCTCTAGAGGAGTTTGCGTTTGTGAAAGGCAGGAAAATGCAGGATGCAATCAGGATCGCCCAATACTGCCTACATTTAATGAATACTAGACAGTGTAAGGCAAGCATGATCAAAATAAACTTGATTAAAGATTTTGATTGTTTGGATTTGGGTTTTATTCGGTTGATTTTACTTAAAATTGGACTCTCTATGAGCAATATAAATTGGCTTCTTTCTTTTATTTCTTCCATGAACTATGTAGTTTTAATCAATGGGATTCTGACGGGGTTTTTCAAAGCACATTGGGGCTTACGACAAGGTTGCACCCTATCTCTGTTACTTTTCATTTTACAGATAGATTGCTTGAGCTATTTGATCAATGAATCTAGAGACTCGGGTGTGATCTATGGTATCAAGGTCTCCAATAGATTCATAATATCACACCTTATGTTCTTGGATGACTTATTTTTTTGAGGTATGCTCAGAAATGAGGATTTATGGCACTTACACAGACTATTATTGATTTTCAGTAGGGCATCTAGCATGTATATGAGTAAGGTTAAATAAATTTTGATCATGAAAGACAGAGGATATTCGTTGTTTGGAAATAGGTGCTCTATTTGGGATTAAAAGGTGCCCTATCAATGAAGGTTTGCTATATTTGGGCTTCCACCTTAAGGAAAACAATTGCAAGATGGGAGATTGGGACTGCTTACTAAATAGATATAATATGAGAATCTCAGGATGGGTGAACAAGTGGTTGACACTAGGTGGAAGATTAACTTTGGTTCGTGCGGTCCTCTAGAGCATTGTTGTTTACTGGATGCATAATTTTTTAGTACTTGCTGAATTTTGCCACAAAATAGATGCTCTAATGGCTATATTTATCTAGTCGGGCACCTCTAAGGAGTGGAAAATCCATCTTTCCCAGTGGAATGTTGTGGCTATACCGATCAAATCCAGTGGCCGGGGTATTCTTAACACCCACAATTTCAATAATGCGCTCTTAATCAAAAGTCTTTGGAGGGCCACAAACGAAGAAGGCATATGGAGCAGTATAATAAAGGAAAAATATTTCAAGGGTCTATCCCTCTCTGTCTGGATAATTAGGGGAGAATTTATATCTAGAAATGAATCATATGCATGGTAGAGTATGAACCTGAATAAACATTGGATGTTGAGATTCATGAAATGGAAAATCAGGGATGAAAACTTGGAAATGGTTGGAATAGATGTTATTTCTGTTTTACAGGGCAATAAAACTCTATCTGAAGATATTATTTACCAAATATGGTTAGAGGGGCTTATATGTTTTTCACAATTGGTTCGTCTTCTAATAGTCAGTCTTTTAATCTAAAATGGAATAGGGAAACCGAGTTGGGACTCTCTGATATAATGGCATTGGATTGGGAAGTATACATCAAAAATTTATTCAATTCTGGAGCAACGATTGGAGGGGGGAGGACACCCTTAAATGGGTGCATGCATGGAAGAATGGGTCGTCTTTGGTCAGAGGAATATACTTGTCTCTTCCTCTTTCTGATTCTAATTTTCCTGATTTCGATTGACTTAATCTGGTTTGGACTTGGGGGATCCCTCGTAGAATTATTTGTTTTGCATGGTTTGAAATTAAACACGGAATATTGACCTGAGACATGCTTAACAAGAAAGGATATATTAGTCCTGAAATTTGTTTTTTTTCCCATCAACGGGATGAGAATGTTACACACTTTTTTATCAACTACATAATTTTTTTGGAGGTTTGGAAGGAGGTGTGTAGGCTCTTGGATCTGGTCTGCCCTATTTTTGGTGGTTCTCTGTCCATCTTCATCCACGAATGGATCATTGACCATATGGAGTATTGCGCTCTTCCATTTTATGATATCTAGGTGATTTGGAGATGCAGAAACACATGGTTGTTTGACAATCACGTTTTATCAGTGTGGAGGGATGCTAGGAATATCATAACATATTTCAATGAGACATAGGATCCAAGTCTAGAAAATTCAATCTCAAGGACATCAAGGACATCAAGGAAGTTTTCTCTAGGGGCTCTTTTGACGATGCAAGTCAGAAAGAAAAAAAAAAAAGAAAAAAAAAAAAGAAAAAAAAAAAAAAGAAAAAAGAAAAAAAGAAAAAAAAAAAAAGAAAAAAAGAAAAAAGGATTTGGGGCATACTATCCTTTTCTTCTTAGTTAGGATTGGACCAAATCACTATCCACATAGATTCCAAATGCATCATTGACTGAGTTCATAATCATTATAATTTCCGTCCCCCTATCCTTTCCATTTGGATGGAGTGTATTTTTATCCTATCTTTCTCTTTCGGGCCAATCACATATCATCATATTTACAGGGAACAGAACCAGATGGTCAATATTTTGTCTAAGAGGGGTATCAAGGTGAAGATGGGCAAGATTTTCTATGTTGCATATCATCTGAACTATCTTATGCACTCACGAAGCATTGATACAATCTAGGTTATTTCTCTGGTTTTTTGTTTTTTTGTTTTTTTTGTTTTATGTTGCTAAGAGCTAAGGTGGTTATTTGAAAAGGTATAATAGAATAGGAACAAATGTAATTTTGAATAGGTTATTCAACGGTTTTGGTGTATTAAGTAGCATATCTGTGGTAAAACAATTTTGATTTCAGCCTCACAAGAGTACAATGTAAGCCAATCCTAGCATATTTGATAGGGGAATTGTTAGAGGTGGAACTTATTCTCTGGTTATGAGATCTCGGTAGTATATAAGGATAGGAGAACAAAGGTGCTAAAGATGAATACTGTAATATCTTTTTTATAGTTTGTAGATTTCTGTGGTAGAATTTTGGAGGTTGAGTATTCGGATAATCCACAGTTTTCATTTTTCCTTGTCTACGTTTCGAGTCTAAAACAAGTCCCATCTTCATGATGAACCTAAAAAGAAGAGAAGAAATAGAAGATAATAAATAGAGGATGGGTGAATGGGAGAATGAGAGGAGTCGACCAACTCAATGATTAAAAACAAGAAGTTAATTTTAATAATAGTTAATTAATATTTTTATTTCCAATTTTTTTTATCTCATATTTAATAATAATGTATTTTAATTTTAGTAATGTTTTTTAAGGTGCAATTATTAAGAGGAATTGATGATAAAGAAAATAAGAAGTTAATTTTATAATAGTTGATAAAGATTAAATCTATTTTCAATAATAATGTTTATATTTTAATAATGTTTTATGTATTTGTTTTATTACTAAAAGAGATGAGTAAGGACTAATAAATATTATTATAAGTTTAAATAGGATAACATTGTTAATACATTTTATTTTATTATATATTAATGAAATTTTAAGGTAATAGTATTAGGTTGAAAGTTAAGGAGTTGGACAGTTGAGGAGGATTAAAGAGGTTAAAATATTTTTTGAAAAGATGTAAGGAAAGGAAACCAAGAAATGAATTGAACTAAGGTGAAACAAATGGAATGATAGCAAAAAAATTGAGGAAAAATTGTGAAATTGAAAAAGATGCGAAGAGGGGAAGGGGGTTAAGAGAGGAGAGATATATATAAGGGTATATATTAAGTTAGAATTAGCTTTAATTATTATTATTATTATTAAAGATAAAGGTAAGGGACAACCTAAAGATTAAGGTTATTAGGGAGGGGGAAGAAAAGATAAAGGGGGGGGGGGATTTTGAAAGAAAATAAGGAGTCATGGATAGAGGGGGGTGGGAGGCTACTTGAGGAAGACGATATTTATGTGATTAGGAAGAGAGTGGGGGGGAGAAGCGAAAAAGGAAAGGTAGGGAATGGTTGTTCATTCTTTAGAAGAGCGAGGGAGTAAAGGAATCCAATTTTTTCTTACTTCAAGTCCTCCGTCCCTATTGACGTTGTGGGGGTGTTTGATGATCTCAAGGGCCTCACATATTTTGCACTTAAAATTATGATTTTTATTAGCGATAACCTTAGTATGTTCTAGGCAGATATAGTGACAAGTTTTATCTGCATTCTATTCTAGGGCTTAGGATCGAGTTCTTTTGTTTCTAATGTCTGTGTCGTGTTATTTAAGCCTAATTTTAAATGATATTCCCGTTTCTCCAATATAGAAATATCCACATGAACAGTTGATCTTATACACACCCTTTTGTTGGAGGTGCTCAGGGTCATCTTTGACAGATTTCATCCTTTGTTTGATGGTTCTCATGGGATTGAAAGAGGTTACAATGTCTTTCTTATCGATGAATTTAGCAATCTTGTCCATGACTCCTTGAATGTATGGAAGGTATGCTTTACTAGCTGGGGGATCTTCAGGAATATGATTGCTTTTGGCTCTAGATTTTTGCATGGATTTGATTATGAATTTATTCTTATAGCCCAATTTTGTAAAAACCTTTCTTAAGTATTTGATCTCTTCCTTAGCATGGTTTTATTTTGATATTCTAAAAGCTCTTATGGAAAGAGTTCTGAGGACCCCCATATTTTGTTTCGGGTGGTGGTGAGAATTTGCATGCAAGTAATTGTCAGTATGCGCCTTTTTTATATACACCTTATGTCCAAGAGATCCATCTCTATTTCTTAAGAGGAGAATGTCCAAGAACGGAATGTTGTCATTTTCTTCAACCTCCATTGTAAACTTGATATCTTTGGATATGATATTAAGGTGGTTAAGAAAATTATGTAGCTGTGAGTCTCCATGAGGCCAATTGACACTAGTGTCATCAATGAACCTATTCGAGAATTTGGGTTTCAATGGGTAAGTGTCAAGAGCTTTCTTCTCAAAATTCTTCATGAAAGGGTTTGCTACTATGTGAGATAGCGAAGATCCCATAGTTTCCCCAGATAGTATGATAATATTGTATGGATAGGCAACTAGTAATGATATTCGATGGATAACAAGCAAAATGATGACTTGTTTTGTTAGGTCCCCATAATACTTGTGTAGCCCCATTATTTTTATTGTTGTTCCCATGTAGTCATATTATTGTTATTATTTTTCCCCATAGGTGTAGCCCCATTATTGTTATTGTTGTGCCCATGTGGTCCCCATATTGTTATATTGTGGCCCCTTAAACTCCTATATATAGAAGGTAGGTTTTGTCATTTGAATCATCCAAGAATTGTTCATTTATGTAATGTAAAGGAGGTTTCCCCCTCGAAGAGGATGATTTCTAAGTCATTGATCTATCTTTTCTTCTATTTTGTGTGCTGGTTTCATAACATTTGATATCAGAGCTTTAGATTCTAGGGTTTCTCTGTTGCAAACAATCCATCTTGAAACTTTCTCTATAATTTTTTTATATGAAGGTTCAGAAGCTGAAATTTTTACCACGTGAAGCATAACTCTTGAGGAAATTCGTGTAAAAATTTCAAATCTTGTTTCACTATATTTTCGGAGATATGATCTGAGGAAGTTAAGTTTTTTTGCAAGATCCAGAATTTCATCTAAAACAAGTGACTGAGGGAAATTCATCATAACTTTCGTTTCAGACATAGGATTGGAATTCTTTAAAAAGTGCACGAAAGAGAACAGACTTTATTTTCTTGTTTATTAATTTTAGAGTCGAAGGTCAAAACAGTGACACGTGAAACGTCATACAAGTTCACTCTATTGAACTAGGTCATAATTAAGACATTGTGGGAGATTGGGCATAACTTTATCTTGAATAATCCAAATTAGGTTTGTCATGTGGCATTGGAAAGAAGACTCAAATGGATACCACAGGCCTGAATTTCAGAGTTAAAACCGTTTCAAGATCGAGCTCCTAAAAGTAAGAAAAAGGTGTGTATTTAAAATAAATTGCATAATTTTTTTTTGAAAAATCAGTTTGAAGTGATTCCTTTTGGGCCTCAAAAATGTCATACACTTTCACCTTCATTTCCATCATTTTACCCTCATTCTGTAACCACATAACCTTACATTAAGTAACCATTTTTATTATCAAGTGGGCTTAACATTAATATTTTCCAAGTCATTGATTTTAAGTATTTTAAGTGAATTTGTGATTAAATATTAGGAAATTAACATATTTTCATACATATCTAAAATTGTTATGAGTTTTTTGATATTGTAGGCCTACTTGCAGATTCTAGAAGAGTCCTATTTGGCCATCCAACCACAAATCCGAATTTCAAATTCCAACTCATAAAGATTTGTGGAATATTTCTAGAGTATCTAGATCATTAACTATGCATATTCAAAGGAGAAGAATCATGGATAAGAAAATTTTGAGAGGATGTATCTTACATTTTTAGATGATTGGTTGTAACCACAAGAGATAGATGTGGGATTTTGAGAGATTTGAGGGATCTATATTTATTAATCAGTTATCCTCAGTTTTTGTATTAATAGGGGTGCATCCTTCAAAGAGCACTACCTATTCATTCATTCTTCCAATAAATAAAATCAAATAGTTACTTTGAAGATTGTTTGGTGTGATTACTGAGGAATGGAGGGCCCCCTTCGACCAAAGTTTGTGTGCCTTTGTACATATTGATAATATAGTGTAGTTATGTTATTTCATTTATTTTCAACAGGTGTGATTTTCTTTCTAGCAAGTGTGTTTTCATTCCAGCAAGTGTGATTTCATTTATGTAAGTGTGATTTCATTTATGTAAGTGTGATTTCATTTATGAAAATGTGGTGTGATTTCATTTCAACAAGTGTGATTTCAATTTTGCAAGCGTGATTTCATTTATCCAAGTGTGGCATGATTTCATTTATGCAAGTGTGATGTGATTTCAATTCTACAAGTGTGATTTCAATTTCAAGCAAGTGTAATTTCCTTTATGCATATGTGATTTCAATTTCAAGCAAGTGTGATTTCAATTTCTTTATGTTGGTTTGGATTGGATTGATTTGATTTCTTAGTTTCAATTGCATTAGATTAACCTAATATGAAATATAACCACCTAGTACATATAGTACAAATATACCTCGCCAGTTTACGAAACCCCCGAGTTGACAAATTAAATGACAGGGATTCAACTCGCAATTATATCACCCAACATTTTAGTGTCATTGTCGGGAAGGTATACATAGGAGTTTATTTTGAAGTTTAGAAAATTCATTATAGTTGCATTCGTTCTTATATGCATATTAAAAAATGTTAAAATCATTTAGGATGCATATTAGATTTCAATAAATTTGTACTAATTTGTGTGCATGAAAGGAATTATCAACTAGTTGGAGTAATTCACAGAGAATTAAGAGTTTGACGTTTTTCCTTCCAAGAAATTCCTCGAATCTTAGAAATAGTTGGGATATGTGCCTCTTGGTAAGAGTTTATTTTAACTTAATGTAGAAAATTTTCTATCTCTCCACCTCTACAAGAATATCTTCAAGTTTCTTTTGATTAATCTTGTCAATCGATTGAAGAGACTAAAGAATCATGCAATACTTTTGATGAGGAGAAACTAGTAGAATATAAGATCAAGAATTGCTAATAAAGGAGGATATTCAATGTGATATAAACCAATAAAGGAATCAGGAATGTCATGACCTTATTGAAAATGGTTCCATTCAAGGATTAAGTCACATCACTCTTCCATTCTTCCTTACTTTTTAATTATGTTATCAAAACAACTCGTTTCTCATGCTTTAATGTTTTTAATTGCATGTTTTTCAAAACTAAGCATGAATATCTTTTTACTCATGTTACTCACATGGTTACACTAGAAATATTCATACACTTGATCAATTTTTATATTTCTAGTAGAGTAGAGTAGGATAGAATTAATGAATAAAAGTGTAATATCCCAAAAGGGAGAATGCAGTAATACTGAAACACAATATAAGAACTACAACAAAGTAAAAAATAAATCTATATACACAGAAATAGCTGAGCCATTTTATTATTTTTGGAGGTGAAAAATAAAGTACAACAATGCTCAAAATATGAGACACTCAAGCCACAAGGGTGGCCTAGAATGACCCTACAATGATATCCCAAGAGGGACTACGTAACTGCTGCTCTGCTGGAAGGTAAACTGCACTGTCCTTGCTGCAACTGTAGCGAATGCAAATGCCTGAAAGATAAAAATTCAGATCTAGGCAGAGTGGGAGCTCTGATGATGATGAAATTGTAGATCTGGGCTCAACGATGGATTCCCAAGATAACCCATAAGGGATTTCTCAGATCTGTAAGTCTAAGAAAACCACCCTCTTAGGGCTTCACATATATTCTGCTGGGAATGCAGATCTGAAGCTAGATCTGATGATATGATGGCTGCAATGATGTACAATCAGATCTATGCAAGAAGGGCTGATCCTTAGGCTAAAATCTCAAGATCTAGCTCCTCCAATATCCTCCATTGAAAATAGCTACTGGATGAACAACAACTTCAGAAAATCGTGCTGTCAGAGAGGGAGGCTCATTAGCCTGCTGCTAGATGTGTCAAATAAACTCCTAAGTGATGGAAACGATAGATCCAATGTGAGGAGGTTATCCCTCATAGGATTTTTAGCTGAAATATTGGAAACTTCCTTCCTCCAATAGATCTATATGACTGAAATACACAATCCTTGAAGGGAATGCTGTTGCAAGGAGGTAAAACCCAATGGCCTGAATTCCAGATGTAGATCTTCTGCTCCTGAAAGGCTGGATCTGAAGAAAAAGGTGGTAGGATGAATCCTCCACTGGATTCCTAGTTGAATGCTAGAAACAACCTCCTGAATATGGCACCAATGCCTGATATGGAATGAAGAATAATACTCTTTCCAGAGATAATCAAAGAAAGAGGTGGGATTCTCACTCGGGAACACCCTATGCTAAACAACACTGCAAATTCTGCTAAACAACCCAAGTTTGCATAGAAATGTCCTAAGACAAATCTAGATCTAAACAGATCAAGAAATGAATGATCCAAATCATGCCTTCCATTATGCCTTCAACTTCATTATATGCATGAGCCTTCCATAGCCTAGGCCCACTCCAATACTGCGCTGTACATGTGGACAAAAGTCTCCAAGGTTGACTGCACTGTTGATCCATGTCCTCCATCATGTTCACATGGGGTGATTACCCCCTCCATCATGTGTGCATTAAATGCATCACTTCCTCCACTATCTTATCATAAGTGCTTTATGATCTTCTTGAATGCACTATGATCTCAGTTGACCTTATCAAAGATCCTCATGATTTTACATTTAAGATCCATGATCTTATTTAACTATTTCATCCTCCATAATCTATCTCATAAATGAGACATGATTTCCATCAATGGAGTTGCTCCACTACTCCATGATTCTAGATCTAGAACTAAAATATCCACATACACACATTCAAAGTGGATTTTATTTATCTTTGAGGTTTGTGGGTCCCTCCACCCTTTTATTTACTTAATTTATTAAGAAAATCAAGGACTCTAATATTCCAAACATGATGTGAAAAATTGGGAGTATTACAGTCCCCCCCCCGGAAAAATGTTGCTTGTCCTCAAGAAAATCCCAAAGTATATGCAAAGCCATCTATTCCCCTCCAAATGGCATCCACATAAGGAAGGATTCCTCCATTTGCTGCAATGTGTTATGCATGTTTGGTTCCAAAGTTGTCTTTCAAAACTATATAGAATGACTTCCAACTGCATGGTTAGATGTCCTCCTTCCACCATGAAGTACCAAGTGACAACCATATGATGTCCAACATCATCATTAACACATGAGATATACAAAATAAAGTAGCTCTTCCCATAAAGGAAAATCTCCATCTCACAATACATCTCTTCATCCCATGCTTTATGAATTTGATTGAGAATTGATATGCTCTCATCCTTAGTTTTGTTGGCCTTGTTGGATCCAAGCATCATTTCAACGTTATGCAAAAGAAGAAGGAAAGGAGCTATATGAGTAGAAAAATATGTCAAACCATTTTCTCCTAATAGTAACCACTAGAGTAATGCCCTTTGCTGCCATCCTCCATCTCCTCCATGTAAGATGGACAAGCCAAACTCCCCCAAAAGCAACCAAAGCAACAAGAGATCTTGCTGCTTTCTCTCCTCCTCATGTGCATCATGGAGTAAAAAAATACTAATAGACATGTGGAATGTCACATCAGCCCAATACAAATGAACACCATCAATACACATCATGAGAGCATCATGCCAAGATTTACCCAATACAAAAGACATAGACATAGGAGATGTCATGTGGTAGCCAAACTCTCTCAAGGGAAACCAAAATGAACATGCCTTCTTTTGCCGCACGTTGAGGAGGTAAATCCCCTCTGCGGACAGAGGCGATCCCTACTAGCCCAGCAGGGGTCTAGCAACAAACAAACAATGCTATGACGTAAGCTCCTAGTTACGAATGAAAGACTTGGGATAAGAGCCTACCTGGATTCCAACGCTAGATCTGAAGAAGAGATGTCCCCGTCCTTCAGCCCTGGCAGATCAAAATCCTTCCGCGATCTCCGCGGATGAACACCTGCACACAGAAGAAACGAACAGATACAAGCATAGGAACCAGCATACGTAACTAAACATCGGTCAGAAAAGATATTACTCGCATTAACATAATGGAAAAAGGAGTGGAACCATAATCATAGTCATCTATTAAAGTGATAAACGAATAGAAGTTACAACCAAGTTCTGACGTCGTAGCTTCCTTCGAACGGGTCTCCGGTCGTCCACGTCTCGCAAAGCTCGCCAAGGGAAAGGGAAACCTCTCCAGAGTCTCGTAACAATGGTCTCCTCGCTTAAATGGGCCTTAAGGGAAAGAAGGGATTCTTTACAACACAAAGGCACTTGGGAATAGGGAGATGCAAAGCTTCAGCACTTCAAGACTATCAGCCCTTCAGCCCCTTCATCAATGGATGAAGGCTATATTTATAGAGAGGAGGAGGAGGTTGGGATCCCTACAATAGTGGAAGGGAGGCCTTATCCTTTGGGAGGTTCCCCATATGGTGGAAACAAGAGGCCAAAGGAGGAAGGCCGTGGATATTCAGGCGAAACCACTCCTGATGACTCATCCACGAAGTTGTTGTAATCGAAACTTCGCCTCTTTTTTTAAAAAAACTTTCCATAAACAGAGTGGCGCGGGTACAACACTGGGACAGAGCGCCAATTGGCGCGGGCTCAGTGTTAATTTTCCCCCATTGGCGCGAGTACATAACGGGCTACCAGCGCCAATGCAAAAACATGTGTTTTTAGGGGTCTGTTCAGGAAATGATAAACATGAGAAATGTTGTCCTCATGGAAAGGGATGCAATGAAGGTATTTTCAAGGCTTGACATTGCTCACAGGTCACATAATGGGTCCTCCATTGTGCGGGATGGGGAATGGTAGGGACGGTGACAAATTACTGTGTAACAGATGCCCCTAAAGCATGAGGCCCGAGAGAGAGAGAGGGGTGAAATGTTTACGAGAACATGTTCAATCAAGTGCCCGCCGTCGAAAACCCGCGCAGAAGATACAACTGAAATCTCAAGTACATGATGTATATATATGGTATGGACGCAACCATCCGAAACAGAGTATATGATAATCTGGATCCAGGGTATGGACGCAGCCATCCAACTAAGATCAAACAAATAGACTCAGGTATGGTCGCAGCCATCCAATCAGTGAGTCATGTACATAATGATAATAATCCACAATCGCAGCCTGGATTACAACAGACACAATCCAGGGTCTTGCGCTCCATCTCGACCCAAACAAAGTACAAGTTCAAGCATGCGAATATGTGAGTTGAAGTCGAACATGCAAGAACATCGCCTGATTACCAGCCAATGATGAAAGCTGTTAACAGACGCGAGAGAAACCACCAATAATGACAATGGTCCTCAAGGTACTACAGGTACAATCTACGGCGTGTGAATAAATGAGCTGACGTCGAACACCCGCAGAATCATTCGATCGGAAGTCAATGATGTAAACTTCACGTCGAATGCAACGAACCTGCCATTGAGGCATGCAGGCTCCAAGGTACCATCAGGAGTCTCTAGACCAACTTCCTGGATAATGAGTTGAAGTCGACAGGAAGTGACCTTGATCGAAGGTGGGCCATAATGATTCCCACATCATCGACACGAGACAGAGGAACATAATGTTTTTGTTGTGAATCAGGATCATATGAGAAACAGAGGAAGGTTGATATTCGCAGAGGCCAACTTCTCTTGAACATATAAACGGCACGACAATGGACTTGGCAGTATTTGACGTCAACAGATCACAGGTCATGGCGACGAGGCAGTGAACAGATGAGAGGTCAAAAGAGATTACCCAAACCCATGGAAGCAAAGTGAAGCAACGAGATGAGATGTCCCCAACCCGACACGAATGCAGACAAGTGCCATGTTCAAGAGCGACATACTGCCAATGACAACGACGATGGTTCCATTTTCCCCCACCATCTCGGTGAGTACCTCCTTATTTTTACACAAGCTTGAAGAGGATACCATATGCTTGTCATATAAGTCCGCCCTTCGGGCGAATCCATCCTAGTACATTTAACGAGCCCTAGGAAGGAGCGACTCGAATAACGTCATTTCGACTGGATCCGATGTCATCAGGGTTTAACGAGTCTGACAAAGGAAGAACTCGGCGTCTTTTCATGTTTAGAGAGTTTGAAAAGATGGCGGAAAAGAAAACTCCACAAGTCCCTTTTCGTAAATAGTTCCCCAGATCCGAAAAGGTAGAAAACAATATCCGGAAAAACCTCCTAGTCGCGATAGGCTAGGGTATTCCTTTTTCGTAATCAATCCATCCCAGCCCGAAAAAGGGTTAAACTTATACTGGGTGAATGTCGATTCGTGTCCATTTTAATGAGATCGAAACGACAAGGGCCTCGGCAATCTTTTCATGTTTAGAGAGTCAGAAAAGAGCTGAAAGATGACTCCTCCTGGAGGAACGAGTGGTATAAAGGGTAGCAACTGGTTCCGGTAATGGTGGAACTTCTCAAAACAAGTAAAGGTTAAGAGGCTGGCTAACAAGACCATTCATCGCAGCGGTTCCTCAGGAACGGGTAAAACAACCAAGTGAAGGCATATGATCGGCCAAGCAGATAGTGACGATGGAGTGAGAAAACCAAGGCTCATCTGGCAAAACAGACTGATAAAATGACCATCACAAGAGGTAAAATGGGCAAGGTTTCATTTTTACACAAGCTTGAAACAAAGATAAACTATGCTTGAAACCGGTTTCATTTTTACACAAGCTTGAAACGGACATAAACTATGCTTGAAAAGATAAGCATGCCCCCAGCATGGTGACTCAATTCGAGGTACATGCCCCCCAAGCTTCAGTCCATATGAAAGGCAGATGGAGTGAAGGTTCAAGTGACGAGATCAAGAGAAAGACTTGACTGGGATTTTACGAGATCTAACAAAGACTCGAATTGAACGGGAACGTGTTTCATTATTTTAACGAGGTTGACACATTAAAAGAACTATCCTCAAACACCTTGTTTCATGGTTTAGGGAGCTTGACACAAGACCAGGAACTGTGCTCCGACAAACCTTGTTTCATTTTTTAAGGAGCTTCACACAAGACAAGGAACTATGCTCCGACGACCTTGTTTCATTTTTTAAGGAGCTTGACATAAGACAAGGAACTCTGCTCCGGACACCTTGTTTCATTTTTTAAGGAGCTTGACACAGGGAAATGAACTATGCTCCGACCGACTTACATCAAAATGAACAAGAAGGCGGTGCTTCCAAGAGTTCCACTCCTGATGGAAGGGAAATATCCTGGAATTCAGGACCCAATGCTCCCAGTACATTATGCACAACGGCATCATCACTGAGCACAGGCATGGGGTAAGTGGCCACATAGTTGACCTGCGGTGGGGCAGATACAACAGGTGGATAAAAACCAGGAGGGGGTGATGGCGGACCAGTTGCCACATTAGGACCAAAGAAGGACAGCTGATCAATGGTCACGATCCTTCCTTCATGTGGAAAACAGGCCACACGAAAGAGGGAGGAGACGAGCGCTCCCATGGCATAGGTGTAATCGCGCCCCAGTAGCAGATTGAAATCCAAGGGGCCTGGAACGACCATCACATCCATATGGACGGTTTTCCCTCCCAAAGTAATTGGTAACCTTGGAAGGATCCCCAACGGTTGACTGGTCCTTCTATTGAATGACAACAGATTCTGCGTAACAGGTGCAAGCGGTGGTGAACCGAAAGCTTTCCAGGTAGTTGAAGACAGAATACTAACAGAGGCACCTTCGTCTATAATGGTGCTGGGTACAACCAGACCAAGAGCCTGTACTGTGATCTCGAAAGGCACATAAGACGGAAGGCGAAATCCTGCAAATCGATTCCAGTCAAAGGAAGCGACCAAACTACTCTGAGGGGCTACCATCGACAAGCGAAGGTCTTCCCCTGATGTTACGGAAGCAGAAGCCTCCTCCATGACCTCCATCTCGAAGGCGGGAGGAATATCCTCCGTAGCCTCCATCACGGGAGGCGGAGGAGGAGCTTCTTGAAGCACAGGGACAGGAGAATCTTTCTCCAAGTCCGAAGAATCTGAAGAAACCAGAAGGACATGAGGAGTGTGAGATCCACTCTCGACAGAAAAGACCTGGTGCACCGCGGACGGGGCCAGTTCAACCGATCCTACGACCAATGGTTGGTCAGGGCCGGATTCGTGAATTTGAATTTCTGGGGGAGTGGGATCGACCAAGGATAACTCTTGACCAATCATAGGATCAGGTGGCAAAGAACTCAAAGAAAGCCGATTATAACCAGGTGGAAGGCGTGGTGTAGAATCGACTGGGTTGTCCAAGACTTGCCTGGCTTCATCCATATAAGGACAAAGGTGAATGGCATGGTGCCCTTCACACAACTTGCAGGGATTGGTGATCTTACCCTGCTTCTTTGGAGTCTTATCAGTACCAGATGAATACGTGCCCCCAACCTGGCTCCCAGAAGTCAAAGGCAACGGCGGTCGGCCGTCGGACCATGTTTCGAGCACCTTGGGAATGCCAGGGCAGTCTCGAAGCAAATGGTCTCCCGTGCACAACATGCATGGGAACTTGACTTTCCGCGGAGGGTCGGAGGGCCTATCAAGATGAGATTTCTCATGGATAGTAGCCGTACATTTAGCCTCTCGCTTATCAGACTTCTTCTTCTTTGTCTTCTTCTTCTTCTTCTTAGCCACCTGGTTACTTGAATCCAGACTTTCACCAGGCGAAGTAGAAGATGAGGACGCAGAAACAGGCGAAGAAGGGGAGAGGTCCACCTTGGAATCAACATGGTGTTGTTCCGGTGGAGGAACTGATTGACCAGTAACAGAGGCATTCGGAACAACAGAGGTTGAGAACAACCAAACAGGCAACCCAACAGTTAACCCAGGAAGGGACAACGTCGCCATGTAAGGAGCACCAACATTTCCAAAAGGAGGAAAATGACCAGGATTCCCTTCTGAAGGGATTCCTTGGTTGGTGAACTCTGAAAAAGTTGCCATCAAAACTCAAAAGCACACACGGGCTGAAAACGAGTTAAGACACACGATCAAACGGTCAACAAGCAATATCTAAACGGGTGTGTAATCGTGGGAGATTGATTTTACCACATTGGAAAATAAACAAATCCTACCGTTTCATGTTTTAAGAGTCGAGAAACGATAAAAAGATGACTCTATCTCTTTCAGAGTTGATACAAGTGTGAAAGGACAAGCGCTTGACGGTCTTTTCAAGTTTAGGGAGTCAGAAAAGACCAAATGACTGCTCAGGAAAAACTAGGCACAAAGGGTGTACCAAATATCCGTGAACTGCAATATACACCTTGGTTTCAAAAAATGAAACAGAAATCGACCAAGGACTTTCCGTACGTGCAGGTAGTCTCCCCGAATGCTGTGTTCGGTGTATCACGGGTATAGGGCGGCAGACTCGGCTTCCTGTGGATAAAGGATTGAAAACCTAGAGGGGTCTCCCTTTATATACGCGACGGTACGGGGAGTGCAAGTCCGTACTAGCGCTGTCTAAAGCCAACAGGCGAACGACAGCTGCTAGGTTTAACGACGCCGGAACACGTCTCTAGCCTAGACTTTCTAAATATGTTTCGTTAAGTTCCAATGCTGCCTTAGGTTAATTGAATAAATTTTACAGTTGATCTTCAATTAAGTTTCAATTTCCAGGCCCTATCGTATGTAGTGTCTCGAAAGACTCCTAAATGCAAGCTATATGCCACGGTGCAACATTTCGTTCGATGAAAACTAGTTAAATAAGAGTTGAGAGCTTTTATGCAAACGAAATGAACGGAATACAAACAAGAATGTCTCTAATGCAACTAATGCAATTGAACACTTTTCATTCAAACACTAATCACTAGCGATATGGAAAAGATCACAATTTGCACTAATTAATCAAAACAAAAGAGATTTTTTCCGATTTTCAATGTTTAATGGCTAATGTGCACTGAAAACAAAAGGAACAATTTGAGAAATGATATCTAAGAGAGCGAAACAAACAACATTCACTCAACAAAGCAAGCAACCAAATCTCTAAATCGACCCAAAGTCCCTCAAAGCAAAGAAAGACTTGAAAACTCCCAATGGACCGTGTGATCTAGGTCCAAAGCAAGGGCAAACGAATTCCGAATGAAGGAATGAACAATCACTCAAAAGACGCAGCAAAACAATCAAAGACTGTTAAGAGAGCGTGGAGAATCAATCAACAAGTTGACAGGACAATCAAGACACCAAAACTCCAAAGGAGGGCTCGATTCACTAAGCCACTAGATGCCCTAGGGCTCAAAACGTGAAATCGGTAGATAGAGGCAAACAACCAAAGGATAGCGGTGAATTCCAGCCAAACAAGACTCCAACACACTCAGACAATCAAGAAATCAAGAAGAAAAGTACTGGTCAAGCTCAGAAAGCCAAAAAATGAAGAAACTCAAAAAAGTCACAGGGGTGGCGCGACTGTGGCCTTGAAACTGGCGCCAGAGGCCGATTGGCGCGAGACAGACAAATGCAACAAGCGCCAAGTGGCGCGACTGTCGGTTTAAAACCCGCGCCAGTCGAGTTCTTCAATAAAAATTAAAAAACAAGCTATTCTGAAAGAAGACCAATACAGGCTAAGCAAACCAAGAAGCTAAAATAATGAAAGAATCCAACCCAGAAGGTTCATCAAGCAAGGAGAAACAATCAAGGCGAAACAATCATAAACAAGACAAGGAAGACCGGACGATCCCCAGTGGAGTCGCCAATTTGTTGAGGAGGTAAATCCCCTCTGCGGACAGAGGCGATCCCTACTAGCCCAGCAGGGGTCTAGCAACAAACAAACAATGCTATGACGCAAGCTCCTAGTTACGAATGAAAGACTTGGGATAAGAGCCTACCTGGATTCCAACGCTAGATCTGAAGAAGAAGATGTCCCCGTCCTTCAGCCCTGGCAGATCACAATCCTTCCACGATCTCCGTGGATGAACACCTGCACACAGAAGAAACGAACAGATACAAGCATAGGAACCAGCATACGTAATTAAACATCGGTCAGAAAAGATATTACTCGCATTAACATGGTGGAAAAAGGAGTGGAACCATAATCATAGTCATCTATTAAAGTGATAAACGAATAGAAGTTACAACCAAGTTCTGACGTCGCAGCTTCCTTCGAACGGGTCTCCGGTCGTCCACGTCTCGCAAAGCTCGCCAAGGGAAAGGGAAACCTCTCCTGAGTCTCGTAACAATGGTCTCCTCGCTTGAATGGGCCTTAAGGGAAAGAAAGGATTCTTTACAACACAAAGGCACTTGGGAATAGGGAGATGCAAAGCTTCAGCACTTCAAGACTAGCTTGCCATGGATCTGAGCAAGCTTTTATAGATGGGGAAGGAGGGAGTTGGGATCCCTATTATTATGGGATTGGCCCTATCAACAAGGAAGGTTCCATGGGAGGTGGCAAAACCAATTCCCTTCCATAGAAATCCCGCAGCCAAACCTCCCAACTCAAGATAGGCAGTGGTTTGTGAGTTTGTTTGAACTCAACTTCCGCCATCCATATTTAAAAAACAGTCCCTAAAATGGGTGGCGCGATTGCTGCTCTATGACAAAGCGCCAAGTGGCGCGACCTCTTTACAGGATTTCCCTGATTGGCGCGAGCACTGAACTGTCTACCCGCGCCAATGCAAAAAGAGCTGTTTTTCATAAGTTTTGCAAGGAGATGTCTCAAGGGGAAATGAAGCTCATACTCAGAGGGATGCATTGATGATGTTTTCAAGGCATGACAGTGTTCACAGGTCACATAATGGGTCCTCCATTGTGCGGGACTGGGAATGGTAGGGACGGTGACAAATTACTGTGTAACACGGCGAACATATTCT
>JAXQQM020081018.1:0-177538 GCA_034641835.2 Pinus albicaulis
ATAAAACATTTTGTTGCCACTGCGTTTTGTTTTGTTTTGACAGTCAGGGATCAAATGCTTAAAGGTCACAGTGAATTATGGATGAAAAATAGAGTCGGGTTCGATGAAGACGTGTTGAGGCCGAAAGCTTGTTGCATAATTGCATTTTTTTGCTGATGAGTGCAGAAATTTTTGTTTGCAAACACCTTTGCTTAAGTCAAACTTGATCAATTTGTGATTAGGCCGAGAGCACTCTTTGATTTTTCTTAATTTTTTATATATATACACAAGTAAATCATGATTGTGTGGTTTGTGATACTGTGTGTATTTAATAAAAAAAATAGAGACCAGTGTATTAACAGAGATATACAGGTGTTGCTTGTATTCAACAGGGAATTCAGAAGAGTGTTATTGCAAGGGAATATATCGGAGGTTAAAAGTGCAGAGTTGAGTTGAGTCCGAAGAGGAAACAATACATAAGCAATTAGAAACCAAAAATTTCAAATAGAAAGCTGGGGAAAAGAGACCATAGAAAAACTCTATCAGGCAGGAATGATAGGCTTTCTACAGAAATTTAATGGCCATTCTGAGGAGATAACCAAAGATTTTATAAAGAATTTCAATCAAGACCAAACTCGAATAGGAGAAATCATTGTTCCAGTAACTCAAGAATACTTGTCCAAAGCCTTAGATTTGCCAATGTTAGGAGAGAAGTATTACAAAGGGCTACACTTCAAGGAGAAAGCATGGACTTTCTTCCTTGAGAAAAACCGGAAGGGAACATTTGATAGGACAAAAGGGATACCCAGGGAATGGTTTAATGAACCATGGGGAGAATTGGTCTTGATCATCCAAAAGTTCTTGACTTGTGACCGAGGATATAGTGTTGCCCATTTATATCATGTTAAACTTCTACAGCACATTAAGGGAGAAGATAGGATTAATTTACCTTATTTCCTATATAATAGCCTCTTAAGAATGATTGAAACAGCAAGACATGAAAATAGGCCTAAGGCAGGACAGATGTATCATCAAGGATTGATTAAAATCCTAGTTGAGTATCAGGTAAGATTGCAGGGCATAGAGTGGAGAGAATTCATGATTAAAAATCATTTTACTGAACAGATTAAAGAGGTGCGGGATAAAACAGAGCAGGAAAGTAGAGGATTGATGAATTCACCCTTATATCCTAGAACAAGAGCCAAACAGCAAAATAATATGGCCATGGAAAATTAAATATCTGTGATGTCTATTCCCAAAAGATTTACAAATAAAAGTCCCATTAATTTAGACAAGGAAGAAGAAATATATTTTCCAAGACCACAAGAAGAAAATAACATTCCACAAGAAGAATTTGAGAGGGATTCTTCATATGATGATGAAGCAGCAGCATCATTAATGAAAACAACCCAAGATTTTGAAAAAGAAATCAAAGATGGAAAAATCAGGGATTTAACTGACCAATTAGAAATTAACAAAATTGTGGAAAAAAAATTAAAAGAAGAGAACAAAGCAAACAGGAAAGATAATGCTAAATTGGTCAAAAAAAATGAAAAATTGAAAGAAGAGTTGGGGAGATTGAAAAGGAAAAATGATCTAATTTCTAAACAAGCATTTAAGTGGTTGAAGGAAAAGAATATGTGGCAGGCCAAGTATGAAAAACAGAAGGTTAAAGCAGCTTTGTTCAAGGAAAGACATGACACAGGTTTGGATTGTTTGGCAAGGGCAACACAACAGGAAGCATCTACAGGTACAACATCTACTTCAGAAAGAAGAAGGTCAAAGAGGAATAGGCAAGCATGGGGACATGCTTGATGATAAGCAAGGGAGAGATGTTGGGCCTTAGTTTTGGTCTTATTTTGCTCAAATAAACTTACTAATCCATCTATTTCCCATCCATTTTCCATTCATTTATTCCATTTTGACATATATTTGATATCTATTCAGGTATTTAATTTTAATTTTTCAAATTCTAAAGTTTTTATGAAAATTTGATTTTTAGTGCAAAATTGGCTGATTCAGAAATTCCCGTAATAGCTATATGGTTGATATGGTTGCAGGACACTTGGGCACGAGTTGAATGCATGGATGGACAACTTGGCAACTAGGACTAAGCCACCTATGCTTAGTTCGAACAGAACAAGCTTTATTAGGCCCATTTAGTTCTAGTCAATCATGACTAGTCATTCAGAAATCCCATAGAAATAGCGCAGTTTTGAGATTCTATGAGATTGACCATATTTCTTGGGATAAGAATAATGAATTCGACTTAGATAGGTGGATGAGAAGTAGATGGGTTTGTTTGAGTAAAAATAGATCAGTTTGTTCATGAGACTTCTTATTTAAAGACAAAGCTTTGATGGCTTATGTATTAGGATTATTATTGACTTATATACTTTTATATTGTGACAATTTTGGATTGAGAAGTTAATTTGAAGACTTGTGCTGTTATCAATTTGCTGTTCAATGTTATGGATGTGTGACTGAAGTTAAGCTTCTGAGATCATCTATCAAGTGTGCAAGGCAAGGGTGGAAGGGCCCCCATTCCAAGCTAAGTACACTTTCTTGTTAACTAGTTTTATTTCCTTGTAATCTGATTATTGTAGAACTGGTTTTTCAAAGCTTTATTTCAGATTGCTTCATGGTTCATGCATAATGATTGATTTCATTAGTTCATAGCTTATTCATCACTTTATCAAGTTGGAAAAATAGGTGTTCAAGTTGAACATCCCTTCTACTAAAATGATGAATTACAATTAGTTTCTTTGGTTTGCATGCAAGTAGTTTCTTATTGTGATTTTGAGTATTGAGATGAATAAATTATGATGAAATACTTTATGTGTCTCTTAAGTTAAGAGCTTCTTTCATTAACAATTTATCCATCTTAAGTTCTTGATTTTAATCTCTGATTCATTAAGTGATAATTGAGGCAAAGGTGGACTTCTTGAGTCAAGAACCATCTCAATATTTTTCCTCTACTTTGAACAAGTTGAATTAGAGTTGTAGGATGTATTGCTTTTGAATAAATTATCTTTCAAGGTTTGATTATATCTGATCTTCACATATAGTGAAATTGCCTCAAAGCATAAACAACCCGGATTGATAATAAATAATTGTGTTAGTTTAGGTACATAAATTAGCTCAACATTTTGGCGCCGTTGCCGGGGAGGCAAATATCGGCATAGTCAATAGAGAGAAAAAAAAAAAAAAAAACAAAAACAGTAGTTACACTTTTTAGTTATGTTTCTTTATGCCTAGACATAGAGATCCTCATGGTAGATTTATTAAAAAACCCCCACAAATAGAGATAGGATCATCAAACACCCCAGTTACTGGTAATCCAATCATTGAGGAATTAGCAGAAAAACAAAGAAGTGGACAAAGATTAACTTTGATTGAGAGACAAACTTTGTTAGCTTGGGAAGCGAAGCAAAAACAATCTTCAACTTCTGGAAGACAAAAAGAAATTATCAAAGGAAAACAATCTTTATTTCCATCCATAAATCCTCTTATCTTTGACCAACCTGAAACTCCACTTAAAATTGAAACAAATCAACCAATGGCAGAAGAAGGACATGGATCTGTTATTCTCACTCCTGAACAACAAGCTCAATATGAAAGACAACAAGCGGAATGGAGAAGAAAGAGAGAGGAAGATGCAAAACAAGAAAATGATAGAAAAATAAGAAATGATCAGAAAAGACAAGAAGATGAGACTACCTTTGGCTTTCCAATAATTGACACAAGTGCAATATTAGGAGAAGAAGTGAAAATGAAAAATATTCCACCTTCTGTAGTGCCAAATTTTTATGGAATGTCAACAGAAGATCCTGATTCATTTATGTTTGAATTTGATATTTTATGTAGAACATATGGATATACTGATGACATCCATAAACTTCGTCTTTTCCCTGCAACATTAAAAGCAGCAGCCTTGAAATGGTTTATGGGTTTAGGAGAACATACAATAACTTCTTGGGATGATATGAGATAAGTCTTCCTTAAAAAATATCAAGCTTATTGCAGATCTAGAGATTCAAAGGAAGATATTTTTAGAATGACACAACAAGAAGATGAAAGTCTAGAAGAATATTTGGAAAGATTTTTGTATAATCTACAGAAATCTAAACAACATTCTCTAAATCAAGAAACCATTAGAACAATCTTTCTCAAGGGTATAAGGGATGAATACCTTGACATTTTGAATGTGATGGGTAAAGGAGATATCTCAAACCTACCATTCGAAGAAATTGTTGACTTATGTCAAAAATATTCTAGAGGAAGAGCAAAAACAGGAAGAAGAGAAGTAAGTTCAAAAGCAGCAAAGTCAGCTGCAGGAGGGATAACACGAGCTGAAATAGGAAGCTTATTGGAAAATTTCAAAACAGATCTTTTAAGTACATTAGGGACACAAGTAGATGTGCTAAAGGCAAATAAGAGGAAAGAAGAACAAGACCAAGCTTTAGCAATCTTTTGTCCCAAGTGTAGAAACAAACATCCATTAAGAGAATGTCCTTTAGATAGTGTTAAGAGTATTCAGGTTTGTGGTCTTTGTACGGAAAAGCATTCCACAGAAAATTGTTTAAAATTGAAAGAATTACAAATGAATTCAATGGAAGAAGTGCCAGGAATGGAAGGTTTTTATTATGTAGCACCACGAAGACCATGGCAACCTAGAATGCCTCAACAAAATCCGCAACAATTCCCTCAACAAAATTACCTTTATCCACCTCAAAATCCTTGGACACCTCCAATGCCATGGCAAGCTTGGCCTCCACAACAATATCCACAACAACCTGCACAAGGTTGGAGAGGATATGGTTATGGAAACCAGCCACCTCAACAATACCAGCAACAATATCAACAGCCATTCACATATCCGCAATATCCTCAATCCATACCATTTCAACAACAACATTCTGCATATCCACAATCCATTCAATATCCGCAGCAGAATCCCCCACCGTTGTTGACCCAACCACAACAGTTGCAGCTACCCACAAATCAACCCAGACCAACTCAATTACCAGCACAACCAATTGCAAATCCGAATAATAAGGTGGAAAAAGCTGCATATACTGTAGAGGAAGCAACATTTTTTCCCACATATTCAATTCTTCCTCTTAATGAAGTCCATCTCAGGTCTGGAAAAGTGCTTAAAAAGGATTCTCCTCCAATTATAGAAGAACCAACCGAACAAGGAGAATCACCTGAAACATCACAAACTAAGATACAAATTCAGAAGGGAACAAACATTACAACTCAAACACCACCTTATCCTGAAAGGTTAGTGGAACAACAAAAAGAAATAACCCTTCCTGAATTTGATATTTTAGATGAGTTAAAAAATGCTTATGTAAAAATTCCTTTGTTGAAGGCAATTAAAGAAATACCAATATATGCTAAAACAATAAAGGAATTGTGCATTAAGAAAACTCAGAGAAAGAAGAAGGATCCTACTACAATTCAAGTCATTGGTAAACTAGCAAGTCTCATGTCTACAGAAACCAAAATAGAAAAATATATTGATCCTGGTATCCCTATGGTTACTATATCAATAAATAATTTCTCAGTACCAAACACATTAATAGACTTGGGAGCAACTATAAATGTAATGACAATGGAGACCATGAAAACTTTGCATTTGAACAACATTAGATCAACCTCTACAATCTTAGAATTGGCAGACAGATCTAAAGTTGTCCCTGAAGGAATATTGGAAGATATTATAGTCTCTTTGGATTCATGGGAGTATCCTGTTGACTTCCTTATTCTGCAACCAAAATCAAATTTGGGAGGACATCCTCTAATCTTAGGCAGACCATGGTTAGCTATTGCTGATGCCTTTATAGGATGCAGATCAGGAAGCATGATTATTTCACATGGAGAAGAAAGGAAACATATTGCTCTTTATTCACCTACACAGTCAACTTCTTTAGAATCAGTACTTGAAGCTCAAGAAAAACAGCAAACTAAATCAGTTTTAAGTATAAATAAATTCTTTGATTTAAGAGAAGAAGAAGAGAATGAAGACTTAATGGATCTTTTCATTTCGGAACCAAGTATTTCAGAGCAGCTTAGAGAAGTGCAATATGAAGCTGCAAATAACCTTTTGAATCAATGTTTTTAGGAAACCTGTACTATTCAAACTTTGCGAAATTCTTTTATAGACATCTTTCATGTAAACACAATCTCCAATCCAACAATAAAAACAATTGAGGTAAGTCCTGGAAAACATTTAAACATTGGAAATGAGTTGCAATCAGAACAAGAACAAGAGGTAATTGCATTATTACAGAAATATTCAAATGCTTTTGCCTGGGATTATACTGACATGCAAGGAATCCATCCTAACACATGTGTCCACCACATCTATACAGATGAACAAATTAAACCTGTAAGACAACCTCAAAGACGAATGAATCCTATGATGAAAGGAATAGTGAAAGATGAACTGCAAAAATTGTTAAATGTTGGATTCATCTATCCTATTTCAGATAGTCAATGGGTTTCTCCACTGGTTATTGTTCCAAAGAAAACTGGAAAGTGGAGGGTATGTGTGGATTATCGAGAACTAAACAAAGCTACACTCAAAGATCATTTTCCTCTACCATTTATTGATCAAGTGTTAGACTCATTGGCTGGAAAGAAATTCTTCTCTTTCTTAGATGGGTTTAGCGAGTACAACCAGATTAGAATAGCAACAGAAGACCAAGACAAGACAACATTCACTTGCCCATGGGGAACCTATGCATATAATGTTTTGCCATTTGGTTTATGTAATGCACCTGCAACTTTTCAATGAGCAGTGCTTGCAATTTTTGCTGATCTAATCCATGAATGTGTAGAGGTTTACATGGATGACTTTACAGTTTATGGAAACACATATAATGATTGCTTAAATAATCTTGAGAAAGTGTTGAAGCGATGCATTGAAACAAATTTGTCATTAAGCAATGAGAAATGCTATATAATGTTGACAGAAGGAATAGTTCTGGGACACCATATTTCTGCTTCAGGAATTAAAGTGGATCCAGCAAAAATCCAAGTCCTAGTAAACTTAATACCTCCTACAACACAGAAAGAGGTAAGAAGTTTCTTAGGCTATGCAGGCTATTATAGACGATTCATTGAAAACTTCAGTAAAATAGCCCAACCTCTGTTCAAATTATTAGCAAAAGATATTGAATTTCACTGGACAAATGACTGTCAAAATGCATTTCAAATTCTAAAAGAAAAATTATCAGTTGCACCCATTCTCCGTGGACCAAATTGGTCTTTGCCATTTCATATATCAACTGATGCATCTGATACTGCAATAGGTGCCTCCCTTGGACAGAAAGAGAACTTGTTCAATTATGCAATATACTTTATAAGCAAGAATCTAACACCTACAGAATTGAACTATACAGTCACCGAGAAAGAAATGTTAGCCGTTATACATGCAGTAAACAAATTCAGACATTATATAACAGGATATCAAGTTTTCATTCATACAGATCATTCAGCAATCAAATACTTGATGAATAAACCTATAACCAATGGAAGAGTAACAAGATGGTTACTATTACTGCAAGAATTTAATATTACAATACAAGATCGGCCAGGCAAGGAAAATCAAGTAGCTGACTTTCTGTCCCGCATACATTCACCTAATGATCCCAATCCAATTGCAGATAACTTTCCCGATGAACATTTGTTTGCTATCACGGTAAAAACACCATGGTTTGCAGACATGGCAAACTATTTATCTTCTGGAAAGTTACCAAACCAATTCACTAAAAAGCAAAGACACAAAACTATTAAAGAAAGTTCCAGGTATAGTTGGGTAAATGGTGATTTATTTTATACTGGTCCATATTTGATAATTAGAAAATGTGTGCGAGAAGATGAAATATTAGATATTCTAAAAGCATGTCACGATGAACCATGTGGTGGTCATTTTGCAGATAAACGAACAGCATATAAGGTGCTGCAACTAGGCTACTACTGGCCATCCATCTTCCAAGACTCTAAGAAATATGTCAAGCAATGTGACAGTTGCGAAAGAACAGGGAGACCAATAACAAGAGATGAGATGCCGCTGAAGCCACAGGTCCTCATAGAACCATTTGAGCAATGGGCGCTTGACTTTGTTGGACCCATCAATCCATCATCAAATGGAAACAAGTACATCTTACTATGTACAGATTATGTAACCAAGTGGGCAGAGGCGAAAGCAGTGCATAGAGCAACAGAAGATATAGTGGTCAACTTTCTTTTTAAAGAAATCTTTGTCAGATATGGAGTACCTAGACAAATTGTAACAGATCAAGGAACACAATTTACATCAAAACTGGTACGAGATCTAACAGAGAAGTACAAGATCAAACACCGAACATCTACACCATATCATCCTCAAGCAAATGGGCAGGTTGAATCAACAAATAAAGTCCTAGAGAATATCATGACAAAAACAGTAAAGCTGAACAGAAAAGATTGGTCTGAAAAATTACAAGATGCACTATGGGCCTATAGAATTACATGGAAGAATACAACTGGTTTTAGTCCATACCGGTTAGTATATGGAAAAGAGGCCTTATTGCCTATAGAGTTTCAGATACAAACATACAGACTAGCAGCTGAATTAGGACTCGACCTGACAGAAGCACAACAGCAGCGGATCATGGAACTGAATCAGTTAGATGAGCATCGTCAACAAGCCATAGAACATACTACATTGGTGCAACAACAAAGAATGAAGTGGCACGACAGATATATCAAAACAAAGACATTTCGCAAGGGAGATTGGGCATTACTTTTTGACTCCAAGTTCAAAGATTTCAAAGCAAAGTTCACAACACACTAGCTAGGCCCATATGAAATTGATGAAATCTTCGACAATGGAGCAGTAAAAATCAAGACAATTGACCAGGATTCCACCTCCTTTATAGTGAATGGACATAGGCTCAAAGTTTATAATAGGCCTATCAGTAAAGAAGCATTTATGAAACAACTGACAGAAGATACAGAACTGGAAGTCATGGCACACCAAGTTCAGCCATCTTCCAGTCCTGTAGTTGAATAAAAATGAAAAAAAAAAAATAAAAAAAAAATAAAAAAAAAATAAAAATAAAAATAAAAATAAAAAAAAACATAAAAAAAAAACATAAAAAATAATAATTTGTTTGCTAGTGAAAACCAGGCAACTGGCACTAAGCAAACATGAATTCATAGGGGAAAATCAAGGCAACTTGGACTCTATGAATTCCTTTTCTTGTTCTACTGTTCTCACATAATTTCAAATACAGGTACTCTCCATCAACAATTGACTTGAGGACAAGTCATATCTTAAGCAAGGGGGAGACTTGTATTAGATCTTTAGCTGAAAAGCTGAAGTATAGAAGGAACTTGTATTGTCAGCAGAGGGACCTGAAAAAAGGAAATCAATACAGAGGGACCTGAGAGACCTGCCAATGTCAAAACAACATGTGCATATTATGTAAGCAGTACAGAGGGACCTGAAACAAAGAATCATTACAAAGGGACCTGATTTTCAATTCAAGAACCAGAGCATGAAGAACAAGGAGCAGCAATAAAATTCACTTTTTGATTCATCGACAAAATTTGACTTCATTCCACCTGTACAAACATCATCCAGGGAAGTATATATATAGTCATTTTGTGCTTGAAATTCAAATTTTTCTTAGGAATTTTTAGTTTTTGTTAAGTTAAAGTTAGTACCTGAGGATATTCAATATTCCCTATACATATCCTATATTCATAATTCCCTATACATATCCTATCTTCATAATACCCTATACATATTCCATTTTCATTCATATACACATTTCTCATACATATTCCCTATAATCCTAAATATTTTTCTTGAGCAAAAGACCAAGCTAGGACAACTTTCTCCACCTGCATACACAAATCAAGCATTAATATGGTGATGATTTTAAACATGACCTAAGATGGTCATTTTAAAATCATAAAAATGTGCATAAAAACCAAAACAAATAATGCGCTATATGAAAATTATATACCATAAGTGTAAATAAGGAATGTGAATTGAACGCAAAGGATATAAGGTTAATACGCATAAGAGATAAGGTCAATGGCATATAATTGATGCGCATATGGTATAAACATAGGCAAAGGTATATGGCGCATATAAAATGAAGGATGAGTATAATGGTTATGATTTGGTTGACAGACTTGACAGAGTAAGGTATAATGATAATGGCATATACAACGCAGGAGTATCATTGCACGAAAGGGCACGGCGGAAGTAATCAGTTCATGCAGAAGGTAGTGATGATACGGGTGTATCATTCAAAGTGAAATGCGTTGGTGCATATCATAGCACACGACGATGGGAAATCAACGTGCACGGTGGTGACAATACAGTGTGATAATTCAAACATAGCGTGCACAGTGGTGTGATAACACAGCCATGTCATTCAAACATAGCGTGCGCAGGTGATGGTGTACGTGTATATAGTTTGAACATAAAACAAGGCGGTGGTATCCTCATGACATAGTCGGTCGACTGGTCAAAGAGGACAGCCATACCAACCTCACATAATAACGCCATCAGACACGGTACAACCATGAACTCGGTCCATTCATGACTTTCAACCTCATTCCTCATTGCCAGAGCTCAGAAGGAAGGCGTTTTGAAACAAAACATTGATCTGAAGAGAAGAGAAGGCGGTTGATTAATTTGGAGAGAAGAGAAGGCGGTTGAAGCAGCGGAATAGTGAAAATCGCTCCGGGGAAAGCAAGAAGGCGGATTTAAGGTAAGAAATTGCTCCGGATTCGACGATCAGAGATCACAGATTTCCAGGATTGAGTCAGGTAACAAGTGAAGTTCATTAACACTCAGGGATTATGGAATATCGTTTGACATTAATTTTTGATCCTGTATTTTTGACACCAGCTCAGTTAACCGAAACAATAGGGATTTGGAGCGCCCGGTTACACTCCACGCGCTTGTGACAGTCAGGTAATTTCAAAACCCGTGATTATCTCCAGATCGACAACACTTAAGGATTGCTAATAGCGCAGCATTTTGAGGAAAATCCGTTGCATGAGTAACAAGTTTTAAGTGAAGTAGTATGGCGGAGGGTTGTTGAATTGCGCACTAAGCCGTGATCCTCTGAGTAAACTATGCGCACCAATATTTTCACAAACAGTTAGCGTGTAAACTAAAAAACGCCATAAAACATTTTGTTGCCACTGCGTTTTGTTTTGTTTTGACAGTCAGGGATCGAATGCTTAATGGTCACATTGAATTATGGTTGAAAAAGAGAGTCGGGTTCGATGAAGCCATGTTGAGGCCGAAAGCTTGTTGCATAGTTGCATTTTTATGATGAGTCTGCACGAAATTTTTGTTTGCAAACACCTTTGCTTAAGTCCAAACAGTGCGAAAAATTTCGATTAGGCCGAGAGCACTCTTTGATTTTTCTTATTTTTTTATATATATACACAAGTAAATCATGATTGTGTGGTTTATGATACTGTGTGTATTTAATAAAAAAACGAGAGATCGAGGTATTAACGAGTATACGGGTGTTGCTTGTATTCATGGGGGTCGAGAAGAGTGTTATTGCAGGAATATGAGAGGAGGTTAAAAGGGTGCGAGTTGAGTTGAGTCCGAGGAGGAAGGGAAACAATGGCAAACGGGGTAGAGCCAAAATTCAAATAGAAAGTGATGAGGAAAGAGACCATAGAAAAACTCTATCGAGAGCGGGAATGATAGGCTTTCTACGAGAATTTAATGGCCATTACGAGAGATAACCAAAGATTTTATAAAGAATTTCAATCAAGACCAGACTCGAGTAGGAGAAATCATTGTTCCAGTAACCCAAGAATACTTGTCCAAAGCCTTAGATTTGCCAATGTTAGGAGAGAATTATTACAAAGGGCTACACTTCAAGGAGAAAGCATGGACTTTCTTCCTTGAGAAAAATCGGAAGGGAACATTTGATAGGACAAAAGGTATACCCAGGGAATGGTTTAATGAGCCATGGAGAGAATTGGTCTTGATTATTCAAAAGTTTTTCACTTGTGACCGAGGGAAGATAGGATTAATTTACCTTATTTCCTATATAAAAGCCTCTTAAGAATGATTGAAACAGCAAGACATGAAAACAGGCTTAAGGCAGGACAAATGTATCATCAAGGATTGATTAAAATCCTAGTTGAATATCAAGTAAGATTGCAGGGCATAGTGTGGAGAGAATTCATGGTTAAAAATCATTTTACTGAATAGATTACAGAGGTGCAAGAGAAAACAGAGCAGGAAAGTAAGGGAGTGATGAATTCACCCGTGTATCCTAGAACAAGAGCCAAACAGCAAAATAACATGGCTATGGATTATGAAATATCTGTGATGTCTATTCCCAAAAGATTTACAAACAAAAGTCCCATCAATTTAGACAGGGAAGAAGAAACATATTTTCCAAGACCACAAGAAGAAAATAACATTCCACAAGAAGAATTTGATAAGGATTCTGCCTATGATGATGAAGCAGCTGCATCATTAATGAAAACAACTCAGGATTTTGAAAAAGATGGGAAAATCAAGGATTTAACTGATCAATTAGAAATTAGTAAAATTGTGGAAAAACAGTTAGAAGAGGAGAACAAAGCAAACAAGAAAGAAAATGCTAAATTGATCAAAACAAATGAAAAATTGAAAGAAGACTTGGGGAGATTGAAAAGGAAGAATGATCTAATTTCTAAACAAGCATTTAAATGGTTGAAGGAAAAGAACATGTGGCAGGCCAAGTATGAAAAGCAGAAGGTTAAAGCAACTTTGTTTAAAGAACGACATGACACAGGTTTAGATTGTTTGGCAAGGGCAGCACAACAGGAAGCATCAACAGTTACAACATCTACTTCAGAAAGAAGAAGATCAAAGAGGAACAGGCAAGCATGGGGACATGCTTGATGATAAGCAAGGGAGAGATGTTGGGCCTTAGTTTTGGTCTTATTTTGCTCAAAGAAACTTATTTATCCATCTATTTTTCCATCCATTTTCCATTCATTTATTCCATTTTGACATATATTTGATATTGATTCAGGTATTTAATTTTAATTTTTCAAATTCTAAAGTTTTTATGAAAGTTTGATTTTTAGTGCAAAATTGGCTAATTCAGAAATTCCCGTAATAGCTATATGGTTGATATGGTTGCAGGACACTTGGGCACGAGTTAAATGCATGGATGGACAGCTTGGCAACTAGGACTAAGCCACATATGCTTAGTTCGAACAGAACAAGCTTTATTAGGCCATTTAGTTCTAGTCAATCATGACTAGTCATTCAGAAATCCCATAGAAATAGGGCAGTTTTGAGATTCTATGGGATTGACCATATTTCTTGGGATAAGAATAATGAATTCGACTTAGATAGGTGGATGAGAAGTAGATGGGTTTGTTTGAGTAAAAATAGATCAGTTTGTTCATGAGACTTCTTATTTAAAGCCAAAGCTTTGATTGCTTATGTATTAGGATTATTATTGACTTATATACTTTTATATTGTGACAATTTTGGATTGAGAAGTTAATTTGAAGACTTGTGCTGTTATCATTTTGCTGTTCAATGTTATGGATGTGTGACTGAAGTTAAGCTTCTGAGATCATTTATCAAGTGTGCAAGGCAAGGGTGGAAGGGCCCCCATTCCAAGCTAAGTACACTTTCTTGTTAACTAGTTTTATTTCCTTGTAATTTGATGATTGTAGAACTGGTTTTCAAAGCTTTATTTCAGATTGTTTAATGATTCATGCAGAGTGATTGATGTCATTAGTTTATAACTTATTCATCACTTTATCAAGTTGGAAAAACAGATGTATCAAGTTGAGCATCCCTTCTATGAAAATGATGAATTAAAGTTGGTTTCTTTTGTTTGTGTGCAAGCAGTTTCTTGTTGAGATTTTTGATATTAAGATGAATGAATTATAATGGAACACTTTACATGTCTCTTAAGTTAAGAGCTTCTTTCATTCATAATTTATCCATCTTAAGTTCTTGGTTTTAATCTCTGATTCATTAAGTGATAATTGAGGTGAAAATGAATTTCTTGAGTCAAGAACCATTTCAATATTAATCCTCTTTTTAAAACTAATTGAGTTGGAGTTGTAGAATATATTACTTTCAGCATATCTTTCAAGGTTGATTATATCTGATCTTCACATATAGTGATCTTGCCTCAAAGCATAAACAACCCGGATTGATAATAAATATTGTGTTAGTTTAGGTACTGTCTTGCTGAAATGTTGCCTTGGAATGTGTGCCAAGCTGCTGCCTCCTTCTCCTCACTGCCCAGAAATCTCCCTTGCTCTCTTTCTCTCCTTCTCCCAATCTGCTCATGAAAGAATGAATGACCTTTTCCTCCTTTTCCTCCTTTAACCTAACCCTAAGTGACTTTTGGGGAACCCTAAATCCAATGGCTGAGATAGATTGAGATCTAGGGCTGAGATTAAATGTTCATTTAAATCTCACTTTCTATTTTTTAATTCACCCCACTTTAATAAAGACCCACTTAGTCTTTTATTTCCAAAGTCACTTTTTCCTTTCTAATTTTATATTGACTTCATTTAAAGTCACTTTAAAAATTAATTTGACTTTGTTGAATTTTTATAAAGTCACTTTAGTAACTTTATCACTTAAGTCACTTTTAATTAGATTTAACTTCTTATAAAAAATTATAAAGTTACTTTAGGAGAAAATTAAATTCTTGACACTTTTCCAGGCCAAAGATCAAAGCCTTAGTGGAACCAATTGCCCTCCTAGCATCAAATTTCAACATTCCCCGCCTCAACATTCCCCGCCATGCATCGTTATGAAACTTTATTATAAAGTTTTATGTATATAAAACCTCGTTTATTAAACGCAATCGCAAGGTCCGTTCCAATCACGAGTTGAGTTACAACTGTTCCGATTAATCCATCACAAATATTTGCGACGTGATTGATCGGGTCATCACACCTCGCCGATTACCCCATCGCCCCGATCACTCCATCCTCCCCGATCGATCGTGTCGCACTTCCTCCCAGTTGCGATTGCAATCACCTCCATGCCCCGATCTCCGATCGCGAATGACCAGCTGGGCCCCACAATATGATACTTCCGCCTGTCCGTATAAAAGGCCTTTTCCTTGGTAAATCGGAAATTCATTGGGATTTCAGTTTTAAAAGGGGATTCACCCCAATCGCATCGGAAATTATCTGTGTGTCATCCCTTCCCTCTCCCTCTTCTGATTTCCGATTGCGATTAGACCCTCGGGCCCCACTCCATAATATCCACGTCACCTCTTCCGCTAATCCTACCGATGCCTTTCACGTCTCCGCCATTCTCTTGTGTTTTCCACTGTCTCCCATTGTTCACCATTTCCGCGTGTCTTCACCATCACACACATGTAACTCATCACGCCATTATCCCAGTGCCTGTTTTCCTTAAAATGTTTGTGGATTTTTGCAGGTTGCAGCAACAGGAGCCTCCATTAATTTCTGTTCCCATTAACGGAGACCGAATGCATTTCAAAGGACCATTCAACAGATGCAGAATAATGGAGCAAAGATCTGGGGAGATATACTGATAAGACCATCATTTATGGAAGCTAAATGAACATTTATTAAATTCCCAGGGCAATTCAAAAGGGGCGGGTGCTGGTAGCTGAAAACATAAATGAGGTTACAAAGAATATCAACAGAAGACCAAGGAGTTCAGTGTCTGGCACCGAAAAATATAAATTCCGGCTCCAGGCTCAAGGGGCCGAGAGTACCATGCACGAACACAAGCAACCTCAAGGCTTTATTGCAGCAAATTTTCCCCCTCCAGCCAAGTACAGTCATTTATATGGTAGTCATTCATGGTATGGGCGCGAATGTTTTCCGCCATTTTGTTCAAATTAAGTCATTAAGTGTGCTCCACCTACCTCCTTCTCGAGAATTCTCCTTCTTTTCTATAAAAGCCCAGAAATAAGACATTAGAAGGGTTCCAGATTTCTATCAGCAAACTGTGCAGTGAAAAGGCTTTTGTATACGTTGTGTAATATTTCAGTATGAAAGTTCAGAGCCCGTAGGGTCTCAGTGAGGAGGAGTTATGACTGTAATGAGGATTCTGGTCTTTGGTATCTCACAGTATGTAATTTTCTCTTATGTGTTAATACAATATCTCATTTCATGCTATTTATCTTCTTGTATCATGTTATATAATGCGAGTGGCTCACTAGTTTGCAGTAAGGATTCATCCTAGTTGATGCCCTTTCTGGGATTAGTCAAGCGCTTTAAATAGGCCTAGTCATGATATACTGTTCCACATTCATCTCTTCCATATTTTCTGCTATATCAGTTGTGTTAGAAGGGTGCTTTTAAAATGCCAGGATTGTGTATGGATTCTTGAATTGGCAAGCCCATGCATGGTTTTGTTGTATATCTGGGTATCAATCTAATGTCAACTGGTATTTTCTCCTTATTTCTTTCACTGCACCCACTCTCTGATATTTGATTTCTGTGGTATATTATCTGAACTGGCCCTCTTTACAGTAAGCTGTCTCTTAACTGTCTGATGCCTTTGTATTGGAGTTTTGCATAATGTCCCTACACTATTCTTATCCTTGTATCAGCTTCTGAGAGAGATTGGTCCCATTCAAATTATCTTCCTTGTTTAACAAGAGATAGTAAGCGAGATTTTTGGACTGACAACCCAAGATATATAATGAGCTCCTTGCTATATTAAGATGTCTCAGGGTCATTTGTCTATAGCAACTCTAGACTGCTTAGGGTGACAAAATTGCTCACAATACCATTACATAAATGAAAATTCTTGGATTCTTCAAATTACAAAACCTCCTTTCTATATATAGGAGTCCATGGGGACACAATGTAATCCTAGTGGGGCCACAATGTAATCCTAGCCAACTTAACAATAATAATTTAAGGGCACAATAATAACAATATGGGAGTTACAGGGGTAGAATAATAATAATAACGGGGTTACACTAACAAAAATAAGGGACTATACTAATAATATAGGAACCTAACATCATTGGTGATGGAGTTAGATGAACACCGCATGTGGAAAGAATGAACATGGTTGGTAGGATCCTTTCCAACATTTCCTTCAAACTTGGGTATGTCTTAAGGAAGCTTGGTTGGAATAGCAGACCAACAGGGATCATGGTGTATGGGGTCATTAATCAACTGGCTAAAATTGGGAAGGCTTAGGCCTGCCATATAAGGAAGCAAGAGAGCAGCCGGAATAGTTCCTGTTGCGGCACCACTAGTCGTGTTCCCAGCATTAGGGTCGGGGCCACCACCAGCGTTAGGTCCTAAACCAAACATGATGAAGGTGAAAGGAGGAGGAGAGCTGGGGATAGAACCAGAAGGGGAACCCTATGATCCAGAATCAGAGTTGGAATGTGGACTCAGAGGAGGACAAACTCGAACCCTACGTGGTGGGGTAAGTATTCGCAACATAAACTGAGGATGAAGGCCTTGGATTCTCCAGGATAAATGCCTTGGGGTGCAATGATGGTAAAGAGACACAAAACCCAAAAATGAAGAGAGGTAAACAAGGGTAGGGATGTGTTGATAAATTAATTACAATGTTTAAGTCTTGGCCTGGAGGTGTAAACCAGGCGCTCTTCGCTTAGGATGTGCATGTGATAAGTGTGTTAATTTTAATTAAGCCTAGACGTGTGTAGAGAAAAAAGAAAAAATATGATGTATAATTGTAAATAAAACTGAAATTGATAGTAAAGGAAACTAAATGCAATAGTAAAATAAACAACTAAAGATGCATCGATTTAAACCCAAGGAGGAGGGCTTCCCAACAACTAGTCTATGGGTGGGAAAAATCTAGTCAAAACACACAAAATGGTTAATGGATCTAAGGTTGGGAGGGACAGGGATCTAAAGGTCAAATTTGCTGGAAAGAGGGGGAGAAAAAAAAACAAAAAACCAGAGGGAAAAATGCTACAAAATAGGTGGCGAAAGGCTACAACCTAGAGGGAAACGGAGTGGACCTTAAAGGAGGACAAAACAAAATTGAAAAGAGGTGTTTTGGATGGATAAATAACCAATCTGAAATGGATCTGAAAGTGTAGGTTCAGATCTGAAAAATGGCTGAAAAACGCTGAAATCTCAGAAGACCTGCTTCAGCTAAACTCCTCCTAAAAAGGTGGAAGCGTACTGAAGCCCTAAGGATCTTGGTTCCTACTTCAAGATTGAAAATAAGAAAATATAGGCCTAAGACGGGTGAAGAGGGAAGTTAGACAAACCTGAATAGTGCCCCAGACAAACCCAGAAAAATCACAGAAAAAATCCTGCAAAAAGTATAGGTCGCAATTTCTAACCTGTTTTCCATTTTCAGGTTGTTATCTGCTACCTGAGCGTTGAGGTCACAGGTTTAGAGCCAAAAAGTGTGACCTGCACTTTCAGCTTTCTCAGGAGTAGGTTTCAAAAAAAATTGTCGTCTTTGTTGCGGCTGATACCTATTACCTACGCAAAAGGCCCAGAAACACAAAGAAGTTATAATTTTTACTGTTTTAGGGTTTTAAAGGTTAAAACCAACATCAATAAATGCAAAATAAGAAGCTGAAGAAAAACCCTAGGGGTTGAATCAGCTGGTCATGCAGGGATCTGAAAAATGAAAGCAGTCGTAATTATAAATCCTAGTGGAGTTTCCAGTTGTTAGTGTGAATTCTAATCACAAGCGTACGAAAAAAACTCACTTTAGCTGTGCATAAAAAACAACCCTAACATCAAATGTGGTTTTCAATTTCCTTATATCTGCAGTTATTGATTAGAATAAATGCTACAAAATCTAGATCTATGCAGTTAAATACATTAAACAACAAAAATAAGCAAGAGTTGCTCCATGCATCCAATGGACAATACAAGATTTTTTTGTATTATGACACCTGGGAAGGGAACATTGAAAGATGTTACCAATCCCCCTCAATGGGATGGGTTCTTGTATTTCTTCAGCGCTTCAGATCTAAGATCTCTCTCTTGATGGTGTAGAAAACCCAGACAAAATGGAACTCAAAGGGAGCTCACAAGAAAAAAGTAAAAAAAAATATGACAATGATGGGAGGATCAAAGTTAGAAGTATAGATCAAAGAGTGATCTCTAGGCAACAAAAGGTAGTGAATGAATGGAAAAACCCTTCTTCTATTTATAACAAAATATTGAGTTAGTCTAGATATTGGTGCATTATTAAAAAATTATTAACCAAATCTAGATCCAACTTTTATGATATATTTTATTATTTTTGTTGGAGAGAAAATGAATTTGAATTTGGTCAAATCTCTTTATTTAGAAATAATAAATTATTAAATGATTTATTTATCATTTTAAGAATGTGTTTAAGGAATAATTAAATAAATAATGATTTATTCAATTATTTATAAATGATTTAGTCAAATTTAACAAGGAATATTATTAAATAATTTTTTAAATAATTATTCCTAGAAAATAATAAGATAAATATTGATTTATCTAATTAATTTGCCTATTTTGGGTTAAATATGACCAGGAATATTAATTAAATATTGGTTTAATTAATTATCCCTTGAGAAAAATCAAACAAATAAGGATTTATTCGATTATTCCTCATGGGGTTTCTTGTTTAGACTAAAAATAACTTAATAAACTATGGGTTATTAAATTATTTTTCATAGTGAGAGCAATTTTACTATGGTAAGTAAAATTTGTCTTACATGGTGTACTATAGTCCATCTAATAGTAATAGGTTAGATGACCAAAAATTGGTGTAACACATTCCAAGTCAACGTTGGGAGGAGGTTTCAATGGATTTTATCACAGGTTTACCTAAGTCCAAAGGAAAGAGTGTAATCATGGTGGTAGTTGATAGAATTACCAAGTATGCACACATTTGTGCATTATCTCATCTATTTAAAACAAGTATAGTAGCTACCGCATTTATGGAAACAATTCAAAAGCTACATGGAAACCTAAAAATTATTGTAAGCAAAAAATATCCCATTTTTACTGGAAATTTTTGGATAGAATTATTTTCTTTTTTGGGTACTCAACTAGCTCATAAATCATCTTATCATCCTCAATCCGATGGGAAAATTGAGATAGTGAACAAATGTTTGGAAGGATCTCTTCGTTGTTTTGTATATGTTAAACAAACACAATGGGTCAAGTGGTTACCTTTGGTTGAATGGTGGTATAACAATTCCTTCCATACTGCAGCAAAAATGATCCCATTTATGGCACTTTATGGATATCATCCATTGTCAATCACATCATATTTAAGAGAAAATTCTAGTGTTCAAGCAATGGAATATCACATAGAGCATCAACAACAAGTTCTCCATCTCTTAAAGGATAACCTAAATTTGGAACAAAATCGAATGAAACAATAGGCAAATCAACATCGCAGCGAGAGAAGTTTTGATGTAGGAGACTGGGTATTTTTACGACTACAACCATACAAACAAATGTCCCTCAAGCAAGCTAAGAAGGGTGATAAATTATCATCAAATTACTATGGTCCTTACAAGGTGTTGCAAAATATTGGTACTATGGCATACAAATTGGAGCTTCCTGCTTCTTCTCGAGTGCACCCAGTTTTCCATGTTTCATGCTTAAATAAGGTTATAGGTGACAAACTTCCAATTCAAACAATATTGCCAAAACTTGATGAGGAAGGAAAAATCATATTGGAAACTGAAGCACTCACGAAAAAAAAACTTGACAACTACGAAATCGATCAATTTTAGAGTATCTCATCAAGTGGAAGAACTTACCCACTGAAGATTCCACATGGGAGGATGAGAATTTTATACAGAAGCATTCAGAGCTACTCAAGCATTGAGGACAACACTTTTTTGAAGGAGAGCGGCATGTTAGGTCCCTATATTACTAGTGTAGTCCCTTATTGTTGTTGGTGTAACCCCCTTACTGTTATTGTTGTACCCCTGTAGACCCCATATTGTTATTATTGTGCCCCATAAAATCCACTATTGTTATTATTGTGCCCTTACATTATTATTGTTAGGTCGGCTAGGATTATATTGTGACCCATTGGACTCGTATATTTATAAAGGAGGTTTTTTCATTTGTATCATCCAAGAATTATTCATTTGTATGTAAAGGAGGTTTCCCCCTCAAAGTGGCTGATTTCTAAGGCATTGATCTCTCTTTTCTTCTATTTTGGGAGCTGGTTTGATAACAAACCCTCTTGGGACTATGTCACCTCTCTCGGTGGCTGCGCTACTTCCTTTGTGTCTCTGTTTCCCTTGTTCTACTATGTACTCATGGTCCTCCGACCAATAACTGCTTCTTCCCCTCACTGCAACTGAATCACTCAGATATTTTCTTCGTCTGAGCACTACTCCATCAGAAGAATTCAATCTCTAGATTCATTGTGTGTGTTGTCCAACTAACCCTCAATCATTCCTTTATAATTTTCCTGTTGATAAATCAACGGCCATGATCTAATCCTTAATCAACGGTTAATATTAAATTAGACTTGATCCTCATCACTTAGAAGCTTCTCACCCACATGTTTAAATTAATTCACTTTAATTATTACAAACATTTGAAAACATGTACATAATGCAAAACATTTCATATGATTTAAGTTGATATTTATATTATTAGTGAAGATTGTACTTAAATGATAAATACATGCATAATTGATCTTTCTTACCACTTGTAACATTAATTTATATATATATTAATGCATGTGTTATGGAAGATGCTTGTGTTTTTAAATGATATTTTTATTTCATCTTTTGTTCTTTTATTTAGTTTTTGAGTTGAAATTTGTGGATCCCATTGCAGTATCTTATTTTTTTGTCAAAGCATGGAGGTGATGGAAATGCTTATACTAATACTGAATGTACATGCTATCATTTTGAGGTGAACTGCAAATTCCTAAAACCAGCGTTAAAGAGGTAAATTCCTACCTTATGTAATATCAACACATTTAAATCTTAAACAAATTACATTCATTCTAGTCTATAAATTCTATGTTGTTTGAATTTTTTTCTTCATTGGATGAAATTAATTGGTAGACAAGTGCAGTTAGTTGGTGTCCTTTTGAATTTGTACTGTTAATTTTATGAGATTCACATATTTATTGGTGAAGTTTTAAGAAAAAAACATCCTTTATTCACCTTTGATTTATTAAATGAAATTATATTAGCCCACAAATTACCAATATAGTTTAATGGGAATAAGAAGAATAGTGGGTAACAATGGCAATATAGGGTGGCTAGAGTACCATCTAAAACAATTAACCAAAATATAAAACCTGTATAAGAGAATGTATGCAATACAAAAGAAAGGGGTGAACCTCAAAAGGGTAATCCCTAGCTAGTATTGTAGGTAATATATTGGATGAAAACCCTTATGTCACAAGACAAATTGATTGAGTCATGCATAGAATGTCAAAGAAGGGAAACATTCAAACTAGGAGAAGATCCCCGATATCCCTTCTAGCGACCATCATTGTGTACGTGTTGAGCTTAAAAACGTTACCAAAGATTGCCCAAGATTAAGTATGTTGATTAGAGTTAGACGATGAAACACCATCTTTGTTAACTACCTTGTATGTGCTAGTGTTAGGCTTGATAATGTCCTCTAGATAGTGGTTAGGACTAAAGAGGACTCCATTATGCAACACTAAGAGGAAGGAGTTGGGAGTCCTTTGCTATAGCTCTCATAGCATCCAAGGTTAAATCTTTTGAATAGAGAACCTTGGTAATGTGAATTTCTATGGGAAGTTTTGTAGCATCCCCAATTTTGTGAGCATGGGAATTTTGCCCAATTTTGGTAATATTAAGTAAAAAGGGGAAACATTATTTTGGAGAAAGGTGGAAAGTATTATTTTATTGGATATTGGCGAGAAATTATTATTTTATTAAAATGGAGGGAAAGGTCACTTAGTGGAAAATGGCCCCCGCCAAAAAATAATAATTAAAAAGAGAGTCTAGAAGTATGGGAAGAAATTATAAAAGGAGGATGGACTCATTTTCTAATCATATTTTGGCTATTACACTTCATATTTCATCTTCTCTTGGAGTTTTTTAGCATAAGGGCCAAAGTGTTTTTTAGCACTAGGAATTCCAAACAAAATTCCACCCTCATTTTGGAGAACTTCAAGTGTTACCCTAGTGAGGTAATTTGGGAGTCCAATTCAGGAATCCCTTGTCCTTTATTGCAGGTCAGCTATGTGCACTACCTGGGCATAGAAGGATTTAATAGAATGGAGCATTATTTGTAGCAACAATAGTGGGTTAGAGGATTCAGGTTTTTACAGAGAGATTTTCCCTTATTGGAGCTGGAGTCTATCTAGCATGAAAAATACACAGACTCGATAAACACTAGGACTCACCTAAGATCTTGTCAGTGAGTTCCACCCTATATTTGGGGTATATATTATCAAGAGTTTATAAATTTTGCTCAAATTTGAAAAATATAGGATTGGTTTGAAACCAGGATGGTTGTGTAGATCTCGTCTTCTTAATTATGGCACCGTGAACAGTTCGAAAAACCGATGTCGTATGAGGGAGATATCGCATTTTGATTGAAATCCCAAACAATTAAATTTTGTGACAGGGTTGACTGGGATGCCGAGTCAGCATGGTGGATGTACAGTAAGCAAAAAAAAGGAATATTCCAAAGAATATTCCTTTTCTCCAAGCCAATCAGTGAATGAAAAGTGACACCATTTTATTTGACGAATTTGGTTGTATGTTGGTTGGAGGACCAATCATAAGGTGACATGTGGCCATCCCTGAGGTTGCCACGTGTCCCTAAGTGGTGTATTAAAAAATTTGGGAGGTTCGCAGGGCTCAACCCTGCGACCTCCGACAAAGAAACCACTCGCGCTATGCATTAGTTCTTAACTGTTATGGATCACGGGATGTATTTAAATTTTATTCAATTCTGCATTGGGGGTTAGGACTGTCGGCGGTCCCAACCTGCCAGCAGTCCTACAACATGGGTTCACATTGAAAAAAATTAACGCGACCTCCAATCGTTAACCGAAAGCCACTGTAATTGTTCTGATAAACCTTGTCACATGCAACCGATGTTTCCATGCAATTAAAAAAACAGTCTCCATAACTCCGACGTTAACTCCAATTTTAAACCTTATCTGCCACGGTTCAAGCCGAGTTCCGCTCCACCGTAAATGGTAATTGCAGGTTCTGGGGGTTGGCATGTGGCCACCCTCAACCACAACTTCAAATGACACGGTTAGCACTGGCGGGATTCTTAGAGGTGTGTTATTTTTGGCCGGATTCCACTAAAGTAACTCCAGTTAAGTGGCGTCCTCCACATTTAGTGGAGATTTTCTAGTTGTTATTGGGAAAATTAGTTAGACTCAATTTTCACCCATTCAGGGTGAATGAAGAGTCATTCTAGACTAATTGGAGCATTTTGGAGCCATTGGTGCAGATAAAACAACCATTATAGGCCTGTAACTACATGTATTTTCAAAATTTCGAGCATAATCAAAAGTTGGACATGCCATTGGGAGTTGGACCAGTAGGTGTATCCCACGAAGGGTGAACTACTTCATCATTCCTGCTGTGTAAACGTTATTTGGTGACTTATTTCTCTATTTTACACTATTGTTAAGTGTTATTTGTGCTTATTTCATGCTTCTAATTGATTGAAATCATCTACAATTCATGGTTAAAATCCTCAATCCTTAAGAAAACTAATGAGACAAGTATGCACATTTTTATAAACTGAAAAGACACTTAGCACAGAAAAACTAATACAGTCCTTTCAGATCAGATTGGTATCAGAGCTAGAGTTTATTCTATGGTGTTGTTTAGCTCAAAAGAATTGTTTAACTGTTTGAAATTTTTTTAGATGCTTACTAGGCTCAAGCTCAAAAGAGGAGAAGGCAAATTGGTGGGAGCAAAAGGGTCTCAAGAAGAGCCAAAGCAAAGGAGAGAAATATTGCCACAATATCCACCACCTAGTTCACCTCCTAAGGAATAATAAGTTGCATTAAGCATGTCTCATAGAGAAGGATAAATCCATGAAGAATTTCTTCCCAAGGAGGAAGAAAGAGTGTTCAGGAAAGAATTCCTTGACATAACTGAGATGGTTAGAATCCTTTATCAAGAAAGGAATGAGAGACTGGAAGGAGAAGGATCCAAACTTCACAAGGAAGGTCAGGGATCTTCAGGAGGTCATAATGATGAAGATAAGCAAATAATGGAAATTGAGGAAATAGAGACAATGGAGAGCCATCATCCTCACCCTCATCATTATCATCCTCTACTTCATCTTCAGTACATCAGCCACACAAGTCAAAGAACAATGGTAAAAGTCCTTTTTTAAAACTTGATGTTAAGTTTGAATTGCCAGTGTTTAATGGTGAAGTCAATGCAAAAAATATTGATAATTGGATTAGGAAATTGGAGGTCTATTTGAGAATCTAGAACCTTCAAGATGATGATACCAAAATCCAATTAGCTTCATTGAGAATGGAAGGTACAACACGTGTTTGGTGGGAATCCAAGATAAAGGAGGAGATCAAGAAGCATGGTAAGATTATTCTATCATGGACTGATTTCATTATTGCAATAAAACAACATTTTTATCCATTAGCTCATATGTATAAATCCATAATGAACTGGCAAAACTTTAGGCAATTGAAGGGACATAATGTGCAAGAATACACCCAAGAATTTAGGAGAAGAGCTCTCTTATTAGGGGTAGATTTGAAAAGCCAAGCTACTTTTCTCAAGTACAGAGGAGGCTTGCATAGCTACCTAAAACATACTATTCTCATGTTTAACCCCACAAGTCTAGATGAAATATGTGTTGAGGCCACACATCTAGAAGCTAGAGTGAAGAACATTTCTGAAGAGGGTAGAAAGAAACCTTTTAAGGGTAAAAACAAAGAGGAGACCTCAAAAGGTAAAAGCAAAAAGAATATGTAAATGTTAGTATACACTAAGCATGCATACATCTAGATTCCCCTGATCTCACAATATTTAACTTCTTGCAAAATAAAGAATCATTCCACTGCTAATATTTTTGCGGAAAATTAATTGCACACACATGTGAAGCATAAATAAAAACAATTGCACATAACACAGTTGTTTAACGAGAAAGCCTGAAGCTGAAGACCCTAACTATCATATATTATGTATCATGGAGATCATGTAACAATCTCATACAAAGCTTAGTACATCAAGCTATCAATACAATCAATCGTCACACACTAATCAGGAAAAATATGCAAATCCATGCATTGATTTTTGCCTTCCTACTAGCCTACCTCCACTGTGCAATCCTTGCTGAAGAATAGCTTTGAATGAATTTGAATTACCCTTGCCTTGTTTGTGCAATCCTCATTGGCATCTCCAATGTGTGTGTGATGCAATCAATGCCTCACTATAGTCACAACAGATAGTCCATCTTGCCCTTTCACCTATCTCTCCACTGGGTCTCCACTGGCACTGCCATGCACTGTAGTTAACTGTTGTATTGTTCATTTGATTAATGAGTTATTATTTGTGAATTAATTAACTAATTAATTCACTCCACTCTCACTAGTGTATCATTCAGTTAGACTAGATACAACTAGCTCAACTGAATCTAACTGAGTTAAACTGAATACAACACCATGAACTACTCTTCCAACTCTGTCATAACTCTGCCACTTCAATTCTAACTGAGTCCTCCATGCATGAACCACCAGTTTCCCTTGGGAATTGCGTAATTCCCTCAGTCCACTGATTTGCCACATCTATGTACTGAAACTAAGTGCTCCAAGAGAATAAGTTGTTGTTTATTGTCGGATTATTATTAAGAGATAATAATAATCGACACTTCTATTTTTAGATCAATGATCTATAAATAGACTTCGCCCAATCTTCTAAAAATAGAATTTCATCTATTTTTCCAATTTGATCAACCATCCACAAATAGCATCCTGCAACTTCTGAAATATGATCACCATGTCTAAAAATAGACCTAGTCAAAAAAATAGACTTGTGCCGAAAAATAGCCTGTGGGCCCACTTAGTGAAGGCGACTCTTTTCACTAAGCTCATCATCTTGTTGAATCTCAACACTCCCTCTCAACAAGATAGGGATTATTCTTCACCCCAATCTTGCCTCTATGGTATTCAAATTTTCTCTTGGTGAGCGCCTTCGTCAGAATATCTGCATCCTGATCCTCCGTAGGAATGTACCGAAGCAACATGATCTTTCGCTGCACACAATCTTTGATATGATGATACCAGATATCAATATTTTTAGATCTATCATGAAACATAGGATTAACCGAGAGTTTAATGCAACTCTGATTATCACAATATATCACTATGGGATCTAAATATCAACCGAAAAAACCAACCAGGATCTTCCTCATCCAGATAGCCTCACATGCAGCTTGACTTGCTGCCATGTATTCTGCTTCTGCTGAACTGAGTGCCACGGATCTTTGTTTCTTGCTGTACGAAGAAACTGTCGTAGATCCGACTCTAAAAAACTCTCCTGATGTGCTCTTTCTGTCTATTGGGCTTCCTGCCCAATCTACATCCATGAAGCCATGCAACTTCACCTCATCCGTCTGTCTGTACCATAAACCATACTCAGATGTGCCCCTGAGATATCTCAGGACATTCTTGCCTGCCTTCCAAAAGAGCTTGTTAGGCTTAACCATCGCTTGTGAAAGCTGGTTCACCGCATAGCATATGTCCGGTCTAGTATTAACTAAATACATGATCGAACCCATCAACTGTCGATAAACAGTGGCATCCACTACCTCTGCCGATGTAGCATCCTCTTTCCTCCAATTTCCTGGAAGAAGAGTGCTGATAGGCTTGCAGCCTTGCATGTGAAACTTCTCCAGTATCTCCTGGGCATACTTTCCTTGAGACACAAACAGTTCACCTTCCTGCTGCCATATTTCCAATCCAATGAAATAATGAAGGAGGCCCAAATCCTTCATCTCAAACTCCTTTGCAAGATCTGTCTTGCATGAGTGTATCAACTGCTCATCACCCGTTAGTATTAAATCATCAACATAAAGAACAATGATTAAAAGCTTACCCTCCACCACAATTTGGTACAGGTTTGCATCTGCCTCACTCTTGGTGAAGCCAAGTCCGGTGAAATAGCTGTCATTCCGAGTGTACCAAGCACGTGGTGCTTGTTTCAACCCATACAGTGCTCTTTTCAGCTTGCACACATGTGACTCGCTGCTGAAGATCTCAAATCCTTCAGACTGCTCAATGTACACCTCTTCCTCAATGATCCCATTAAGGAACGTAGTCTTCACATCCATCTGATGAATGTGCCAACCCATCTGTGTTGAGAGAGCAAGGATGGTCCGTATGGAAGAATACCGTGCGACATGTGCAAAGGTTTCTTCATAGTCAATCCCCTCGATCTGTGAGAAGCCCTGGGAAACAAATCTTTCCTTATACGTCTCGACGCTCTCGTCAGTAGCTTGCTTTATCTTGTAGATCCATCTTGATCCTACAACTGATTTTCCTACCAATCTTGGAACAATCTCCCAAGCACTGTTTCTGACAATGGAGTCATACTCCTCCACCATGGCATCTACCCATGTGGGCTCCTGCACTGCTTCTTCAAAATAAGATGGCTCTTTCACGATACACTTGCTCATAAGAGCCATGTATCCAATAAATCGGTCAGGTGACTGTCTCTATCTACGTTGTGATGTAGGGACTCCTACATTTTGTGCTACATCAAGCTTCAGTCTCTCAGTTTCTGTGGTACGCTTTCTGCCTTGTCTAATGTTTGGTTCTACATGAGTGGACTCCTCCACTCCATGAATCTCCTCTTGTGGCTTATCCACATCTAGAGGCTCATCTTTGGGAACAAGAAGTTCCTCCTCTTCATGCAAGTTTAGCTCCCTCTCAAGCGACAACTTCATGGCTTTCACCTCATTGAATTTTACATCTCGTTGCACCACAGTCATCCGACTATTTGGAAAATACACATGATAATTATGGGGTGTTTCTGTGTACCCCACAAATATCCCAACTTCTACAGTCAGCTCCAGCTTCTTCCTGACATCCTTTGTCATATGAATGTAAACAGATGAGCCAAAAATCTTCAAATGAGAAATATCAGGCTTCTTACCAGTAAAAGCTTCTTCAGGTGTACTCATGCCAAGTACTCTACGAGGACAACGATTTTGCACATAAACTGCAGTGTTGCATGCTTTCGCCCACAAGTGCATCGGTAGGCCTTGGTCATGCAGCATCACTCGTGCAGCACCCACGATCGTTTTGTTCTTCCTCTCAGCGACCCCATTCTGCTCTGGGTTATGAGGCACTACGATTTCTCTTCAAATTCCTTCTTTTCTACAGAAGTCTTTGAATTTTCCCGAGATGTGTTCACCACCATTATCGCTCCGTAGACATTTCACTTGCTTCCCCGACTCCTTCTCCACCAATGCTTTGAACTCACGGAACTTTGAGAACGTTTCACTCTTCTTCTGCATGAAGAATATCCTACATCTATGAGAATAGTCATCAACAAATATAACATAATACATGTGTTTTACGGTTGAAGTAACCGAGAAAGGTCCACACACGTCTGTGTGAATTCTCTCTAGGATCATCGAAGCACGGTTCTCCTTCTCATGAAAGGTGGTCTTCACAAACTTACCCGTAGTACATCCCTTGCACTGATCTGACTGCGCAAGAGTACCCTTGGGAAGTCCAGTAGAAATATGCTGCAAAATCTTCAAAGCACCATGGTGAAGATGGCCCAATCTCCTGTGCCATAATTCACCCTCATCCAGGCTCACGACTTCTTCTGCTTTGCCCACCATTGCAGCGCAGCCATCTACCTCTAGCTTGTAGAGATTCTTAATTCAAACCCCTATCTTCTTGGTTTGACCCATTGTGTTATGTCAAAGGAAGGCTTTTCCCCCACTGAAAACAACATCATAACCTTTGTCTTCCAGCATTGCGACTGAGACCAAGTTCTTCTTCAGACCTGGAACATGCATAACAGCCTTCAACAAGAATGGATTACTAGACTCCCTCTCAAAGGTAATGGTCCCAATTCCAGTCGCACTATACCGACCATTGTCGCCCATCTCTATATGCATCTGGAGGTCCTTCTCCTCTAAGTCACTAAACAACTCTTTGTCTCCCATCAATGGAAAGATGCGCCACTATCAAGATACCACACCGATCCCATTGCGCTTGAAACCAAGCATGTGATCAAGGAGAAATCAAGTTCAAATTGCAAGGCTAAGGCCTCTCCAGCTACAACTCCAGCAACCTTCTTGTTCTTCTTCTTTTGTGGGCAGTTAGTGGCGAAATGCCCATGTTCGTGACAGTGAAAACACTTCACCTTGGACAAATCTTGCTTCTTGCCTTTAGCTTTGGATTTTGAAGGAAATTTCTTCCCCTTCCCTTTCCTTGCTTTGGCAGCCAAAGCGCAATTCTCTTCATCTTCATTCTTTGATGAAGATCCATCCCTGACCCCGCCTTATTCTCCTCGCACATGATCCGCAAAGTCGCTCCATCTCAAAGCTCATTCATTGATCTGAAAGTCTTCGTAGCTATGCCTACTCTTCGGAAGCCCAAGGAGAGCCAAGATCACCAAGTCTTCATCATCAACAGTAACCCCCACACTTCCCAGTTCATCCTTGCAGTGGACAAACTTCGTGAGGTATTTTGGAATACTGTCACCCTTCTCCATTTTTATTTTTCTGAGCTTGTATTTAAGCGCCAACTTCCTCTGGTCACTTCTGCTTTGGAAAAAATCTGTCAAAGCCTTCCACATTAAGAATGGAGTGGCTTTCCCATGAAGGCTGGACACAATATGGTCCTTCACACCTTCCAACATAATTCTTCTTGTATTTGCTGTCTTCTTTTGCCATGCGTCAAGTAATGCAACATCGCTAGATCCCGGCTTAGGAACATCGCTATCGATGAACTCCTTCAGTCCATTATCCTCTAGCACCACCTCCATACTGTCCTTCCAGGCTATGTAATTCGAGCTCCCATAAAGGGCATACTCCAATCGCAACCCATTGAAATCCATTTCAATGTATACTCAACTTTTGCACCAAGAATCTTCTATAGCAAATTTGAATTGTCCACCAGCACAAACTCAACAATTCTTCACAATTGAAATATTCAAGATTTAACAATGCTCTGATACCATGTAGAAATTAGTATACACTAAGCATGCATACATACAGATTCCCCTGATCTCACAATATTTAACTTCTGCAAAATACATAATCATTCCACTGCTAATCTTTTTGCGGAAAATTAATTGCACACACATGTGAAGCATAAATAAAAACAATCGCACATAACACAATTGTTTAACAGGAAAGCATGAATATGAAGACCCCAACTATCATTTATTATGTATCATGGAGATCATGTAACAATCTCATACAAAGCTTAGTACATCAAGCTATCAGTACAATCAATCGTCACACACTAATAAAGAAAAATCTGCAAATCCATGCACTGATTTTTTCCCTCCTGCTAGCCTGCCTCCACTGTGCAGTCCCTACTGAAGAATAGCTCTGAATGAATTCAAATTACCCTTGCCTTGACTGCACAATCCTCATTGGCATCTCCAATGTGTGTGTGATGCAATCAATGCATCACTATAGTCACAACAGATAGTCCATCTTGCCCTTTCACCTATCTCTCCACTGGGTCTCCACTGGAATTGCCATGCACTGTAGTTAACTACTGTATTGTTCAGTTGATTAATGAGTTATTATTTTTGAATTAATTAACTAATTAATTCACTCCACTCTCACTAGTGTATCATTCAGTTAGACTAGATACAACTAGCTCAACTGAGTCTAACTAAGTTAAACTGAATACAACTCCATGAACTACTCTTCCAACTCTGACATAACTTTGCCACTTCAGTTCTAACTGTCCTCCATGCATGAACCACCAGTTGCCCTTGGGAATTGCGTAATTCCACTGAAACTAATTCTTCCAAGAGAATAATTTGATGTTTATTGTCGAATTATTATTAAGAGCTAATAATAATCGACACTTCTATTTTTAGATCAACGATCTATAAATAGACTTCGCCCAATCTTATAAAAATATAATTTCATCTATTTTTCCAACTTGATCAACCATCCACAAATAGCATCCTGCAACTTTTGAAATATGATCACCATGTCTAAAAATAGACATAGTCAAAAATATAGACTTGCGCCAAAAATAGCCTGTGGGAGCTCGTCATCTTGTTGAATCTAAAAAAAATGCATATGTTAAGAAAGAGGGAGAAAAATTGGTTTGTAAACATTGTTCAAAAGAAGGCCAAGATGGAACTCATTGTTGGAAATTACATCCTAAAATGAGGCCCAAGAAATACAACAACAAAGGGAAACAAAAAACTGCAGCTACAACTCAACATGATTTAGGAGATGATTCAGGTGATGAATCTAAGATTACATCCATGTGATTGAAGAACATGAAGGGGAAAGAAATTGAAACTAAACCCAGTACTAGTACATCAAATTGTCACATACATGCTCCAAATGAAGAAGAAAGAATTGAATTGTTTCATGTGAGGGTCATATCCAAACATACTAAGATTGACACATTGTTTGATAGTGGGTCACAAGCAAACTTAATCTCTGAAGACTTAGTCAAGAAACTTAACCTTGAGACCATACCACATCCAAAACCATATCTATTGGGTTGGATTTGTAAGGATGCAAATTTATAAGTTTCAAAGAACTGTATATTGTGGTTTGCAATCACTGTAAATTTTGTTGACACAGTTGAATTAGATGTGGTTTCGCTTGACATAACAGGTATTGTGTTGGGGAGTCCTTGCTTGTATGACAGGAAAGCTATCTTCCATCGCCATGAGAAAAAATATCATTTATTCAAATATGGCAAGGAGTACATTGTTAGAGCACATCGCAAGAAGACAAGCATTGCTATGGTAAATGTTGGACAGGTAAAGAGGCTAGTAAATTCAAGTAAGAATTTTGTTCTTCTAATGATTAAGACTAAAGCTTATATTAATCATGAATAATTTGAGGGATGTGATCCTAAGTTGAAATCATATTTATATGATGTATTTAATGCACATCATGAGATGTTTCAAGAGCCAACAGGATTGACTCAAAAAATAGAGATTCAACATGAGATTTAGTTGCAGAAATATTGTCCTCTTCCAAACATCGGTATGTATCGCATGTAGATAATGGAGAATGCTAAAATAAAGAGGCAAATCAAAGCGATTTTGGACAAAGGAATCATAAGGCCAAGCACCTCACCATGTAGATCACCCATAGTCTTGATACCAAAGAAAGATGCGACTTGGAACATGTGTATAGACTTCAGAGCTTTGAACAAGATTACGGTAAAGAATCATTACCCACTCCCAAGGATAGATGATTTTCTTGATCAACTAAAAGAAGCAATTTTTTCACTAAGTTAGATTTACGAAGTGGATATCATCAAGTAAGAATTGCAGAAAGTGATATATGGAAAATTGTATTCAAAACCAAACAAGGACTCTTTGAGTGGTTAGTTATGCCATTTGGTTTGTGTAATGCACCGGAAACTTTCATGCGTGTTATGGATAGTGTTTTGCGTCCATTCCTTGAATTCCTTGATGACTTTGTGATTGTCTACTTAGATGACATATTGATTTTTTGCAAAACAATAGAAGAACGCGTCTTGAATATGAATAGAGTGCTTGATGTTTTGAAGAAAGATAAATTGTTTCTTAAGATGTCAAAGTGTGAGTTTGGAAAGACTTCTTTGGTTTATTTGGAACACATTGTAGGAGGAGGAGAGTTGAGAGTTGATCCTGTTAGGAATCTGTAATTAGCAAGATTGGCAAAGTCCAATCACAGAAACAACATTATTTCAACCACTTTGGGATTCTAGGATCTAGCCCTCCTGAATCCGGAGAGGGATCTCTCCAATAAGTGCAAAGATGGATTGGTCTTTGAAAGGTTTATGGTAATGATATTAGGCTAGTTATGAAGGCCTAGGGTTTTGTTTTGTTTTTGGATGGTTGAGCATGATTATTATTTGAGGTAAAAACCTAAATGGAAAGAGTTTCAAAGGTGATAAGTTGCAAGCGATCAAAACAAGCTTTGGCTAAAAAGATATATATAATGCTAGTTTTTAGTCCAATGGGCTATGGAGTCATAATAGGGCTTTTAATTGTGCAACAATTCAAGAGTGATCCAAGGGGCAAGTCATCTATATCACAAGATCTTTTGAGATAAAATGATGGAATGGAAACAATAAAGTGTTAGAGGGGTCGAAACTGCTAATAATTTCAACAAGGATTTATAGTCAGTCCAAACAAGAAAAAGCCTTTAAGCAACTGTTTAAAACCAACCAAAGGGCAGGGCTCACCATAAACCTCTTTGGACAAGCTTGTATTAAAGATAACTTAAGAGACAAACAATCTAGTAATCTGCATAATTACCTTCAAAAAGTATGAAAACACATAAGAGAAACAAAGTGCAACTTAAGATCAAATAAGATACTTTTAAACCTAGTCTGCTTTCAGCAAACACTTAGGGAAACTTTCAGAATTTGCCTTTGGAGCAAGAAGCTAGAAAACAGGGCTCACCATCACTTTTCTAGTCCAACTTTAATAAGCAAATAATGGAAATGACATTCAAGAATAATGTTTAAAGCAAACAGTAGGACGAGGGAACGCTAGCATTCCTAACTGCTTAGACTGTATTGAATCATTCTTAAATAAACAAATTGGAGGAAAACATTGAGATAAAGCTTATCAGTCAGAGAAGGGTACTGGTAAACAGTAAGTTCTAACTCTATGCTTGTTGTTCTTTATCAAAGAATAATGGACAATGTGGCATACATGAAAAGGGAAAACAAATAACAAAGAAAGAGGCACTTCACTAGTGACATAGACCAGGATCCCAAGAAACAGCTTGTATATTGAAGTCAAACCAGTTACATCTTCAAGTCCAATGTTTCAGTTCAGCAATCATCTTCACTTCTCAGCCTAACTTATTAGATCACAAACAGAGCTTCAAGAGCTTTTGAACACTATTTACAAGTAGTATTTTTGAGCACAATTATATTTCAAAGTTCTGCAACCAACATTTTCTCATCTTCTACAGCAGTATTTATAGAAGTATGAGGAGGTGGGAGAGGATAAAAGATCTCCCAAGATAATTAATATAGATGAATGACTTCTTGGCCTTTGAGGGACTCGATGGAAAAGTTTACAGGTGTTCCGTCTGTATTAATGTTTTACATTTAAGATTTCAGCTCGGTGGGAGCTTTTGTTGACTTTTAGGCTCTGTGTCATGCTATAGTAACTCTGCTGATATTTCGTCATTAAATTCTTTCAGCAGAATTAACTGTTCGGCTGCATTGGGGCAAATATCTTCTTTTGAACAATAAATTCGGCCTCTGTTTGAATGCTTTGAGGCATAGGTGGCTTTGTGGTAGTTGGGAGGAATCAATTTGCCTCAGATGTGGCGGTGGAGGCCTTTCTATCTGATAAAACACTTATGATGTTCTTTAATTGTGTTTTAATTTGGAGGATTAGGCTTTTGATAATCAATCTTAGCCATAATCCCCAAATTGTCTTCAATCTTCTGTTCTGCTCTGTTTTGTCTTCGACGCTGATACTCTTTTATTGTGATTTTACTCATTGTGTCTTGTTGATGTGCAGTGTTTCTCAGGGCTCACAAGGCATCAATGCCCATGAAGCATTGATGAAACGTGGAATTCGAACCCTGCGAATGGTTTCCTTTGATGAATCAAAGGAACGGGAAACGTCTTTCTCGGCCTTCAGTCTTTCTTTAATCATAATGGATAAGCCATTAAACACCTGCAAAATACAAAACTAATTAAAAAATCCTGTGATTATTGGGTAAAACTGCTTAGAAGGCTGGGGAAGGAGCGTGGCGGTTGGATGGCATCAACCAACGGTGTAGATCTGTTCGCGAAGGTAAAAAGAAGAGTAGAGGGAGAAAAAGTCAGAATCGTTGATCACGCAGAGATCAACGGTGGGGATTACGCGTTAAAATCCTCTTGGTGGAAGGCGGAGAGGGAATGATCTGGGACCATCCAATCGGAGGAGGAAAGAGGGAGGGTGTAACGAAAATCTCTGATGCGATTAGATGCAGACCGTTGATATGAGGGCCAGATCAACGGTGGGAAAGGAATCGGGAATCAGCGATCGGAGGTGGGTTAACGCAATGGTGCGGTCGGGAAAGGCCGATGTGATTGCGCGATCGAGGAAGGCTGATGTGATTGCACGATTAGGGAAGGCCGATGCAATTATGCAATCGGGCAATAGCAATCGCAGTTTTTTGTTTAATGCAAACAACAACGCTTTGTGATTTGCTCCGATGCGATAAGCGCCTCAGTTCTTAAACTCTTGGACCTGGGCGTAGGTTATATGGAATGGAAAAGCAGAGGGGGCGGAGTTTATACAAAAGGCCAATCGGCATCGGAGGTTTCAATGTTTACACACAAAAATACTTGCGTTTGTTCAGAAGTTCCGATGCGATAAGCGCTCGATGGGTTTAGCGCCTGGTTCTTAGGGCGTGGGTGCATGTGGGGAAGTGGTTTAGGACTTAGCCCAAGGGGGCTTAAGTTTGTAATAAAAAATGGTTTTCTTTATAGATTTTCAATGGTTTTCAAAGGACTTTGAGAGTTTCGATAAGGCAAAGAAAGAGTCTTAAACCTTATCAAAGGGGTTTTGATGGAAGGGATGAGGGGAAAATATGAAAATGAAGGATTTTTATGGAGAACAAAGGGGAAAAAATGAGGTTAGTTTTGAGTGGAGGAAGGGGAAAAATGATGATTTCGCAGTAGTCTTTTCTCATGAAATCAGCAGAATTTCAGAGTGTGAAATGGAAACAACAGTGAAGATTTGGACAGAGGCATGAGGCCTTCAAGAGTCTTCAAGAGATAACATCTTTTATCAATAAAAATCGTTTCTTGAAGACTCCAAAAATGTTTTAGCCAGCATTTGATATAACAAATTTTATAGTTGGCTAATAGTGGTTCCACTTGGGGATGGTGCCTTTGAAGGCATCAAGAACTTCAGACTTGCATTCTCTGGGAGGCTGATTAGTGCCTCATCCATTGGGCTGCCCTTCTTTCATTGGATAATCTTCTTTTTCTCTGGAAAATATTAGCAGCCATAGAAAACAATGGAACTTCATCAATACAAGCTTTCTACCTACCCAATCCTACTGATCTAACATTTTTCTTCTTTAGAGTGCACTTGGATTGGCAAACTCTTTTTACAACATTTTATTCTTTTAAAAGCATAAAACTAAATCAATTCTACTCCTTATTTCTCCATGAACTCAGATTAAACAGTTGAGTCCATATGCTTCTCTACCTAATCTACCATCTCTTGGGATTAAACTGTCCAACATATTTTATTCACTAATTTCTAAAACAGAAATTCAAAAGCATACAAGTCAGGATTGAACAGTCTAACTCTGTAATATTCCTAATTAGCAACAGCTAATTGGAATATTCGATTTTGTATAGTTTTGCCGTCTAAAATCTATAAATGAATAAAAAGTGAGTAAAGAGGGTCTAACTCACTTAAGTGAAATGAAACATCTTCCTAGTAGTGCAACGTTATGACTTAAGGGGAGCCAAGGGGGGCCAAACACCACGTAGAGGAGGGGACCCACGTACACTCTAGAAGCTTCTGTGCAGATGAGGATGAGCACGTGGAGGAGAGAGAGGCTACGTTGGGTTTTTGGAGGGAAACCAACGTTATAAAAGATGGAGAAGCCTCCTCATTTGATTCATTCTGGAGTTGATGATTTTTAGCTAGACATTTTGTGTTCTTGAGCACACTGGCTGTTTAGCCTGTCTGCAACACTGTTTAGTGCATTCAGTGTCTCCGATCAGAGATCTCGCCCTTAGCCCCGGGGGACTTCGAGTGCCTGCTCGGGAAAGGTTAGTTTTTCAGTATTTTGTGAGTAGTTTTGTTGTTTGGGTTTGTTGCAGAGCTGGAGCTTATAGAGACTGCGTAGTCACTAGGAGAGAGGACGTAGTCCCTTTTGGAGGTGCTCCGGATTGGGGTTTCTGCAGGATATTCAGCTGAGATTTTGAGCAAAGGGTTAGCCTTCGCCCACAGGAGGATTTTTGGTGGAGTTTGAGGCAGTGTTTCAGCTATTTCCATTTAGCCTCTGCGCATAGCCTTGGAGGCCAGCGTAATTCCCTGAGGAGGCATTTTCTGGTGATTTTCGGGGGTTGGCCATTTTTGATATGGTTTCTGGGTTTTGTCCGGGTTGATGAGTAGATGAGGTTTACAGATTTTCAACTCATTTTGGCAAGGGGATCAGCCCCTAGTCTTCAGTTCATTCTAGCAGTAGCAGCTACACGGCAGTTTTCCAGCAGCTAGGATGCAGTTCAGAGAGCAGCCATTTCCTGTATATTCTAAGAGTATTTCTTCAATTGCCTTGAGCAAGATTAGGTGCCATCACTTTGATCACCTATTGTACTTCATTATATTTCTCGGATTAATAAAATGGCTTAGCATTTCCTCTCTATGTTTCTGAATGAGTTGCCGTATTTGCCGTATTTCTGTTCTATGCTATTATATGTCTGCTGCACTGTTATTTTTATATATTCTTGAGCATTCTAGTTCTATTCCACTTGGTGTGTTTATCTTTCACTCTTAGACAGAGCCTGGAAAGGGCCAGGTAGCCTCCATATTTCGTCCTCTTTTCAGAGGCGATATATCCGGTAAATTCCCTCCTAGTCTATCTCTGGTTGGAGTTTGCCGTGTTTTAGAGATATCCCTGAAATGGGATATTACAGTGGTATCAGAGCATAGTTCTGGCTCAGCCTGTGGTCTATGACACCGGGGAGGAGACCATATACTTGTTATAGAGGCAGGAAGTACAGAGACTGTGAGCGTAGGTTGGAGAACACCTACGGAGAGGGAGATTGTGTTCAGGTGGTGGACATAGAGCAGGAGAGAGAGCCTGTGACAGACGTAGAACAAGAGGAGCCTGTATTAGATTCAAATCAGAGAGGGCCGATGGTAGATGACACAGAGGCCAAACAGTTTAGGGAGGCACTCCTCAAATCGGTGCAGGATCTAGCTAGACAGATTGAGGTGATGGGTCAGAGATTCACCGTTGTAGAGGCGAGACAGCGTGAGACCCCACGCATCATTTTTCGGAGCATGGTGTTGCTCAGCATGATACTCCTTAGCCGATGGCTTCACGTGCACCTACCTGCTCTACCATGCCCACTTTCTTGGGAGCAGACACTGGGGCAGGAGCCCAATAGGAGGCAGAGCCCGAACACATGGGCGAGTATTTTGCAGAGTATCAGGCCTATGGGCAGGATTTCAGAGATGCTCTCTCATTCCGAGATTTTTTGTAGCTCCAGCGGGACAGTAGACCCCGCGACCATCATAGAGGGCACTGGCATTATCATGATGGAGATTCCCACCGTGCCTCTAGTAGATTTCATTTGCCTACGTTTGATGGATCATCAAATAGTTCGGCAAAGTCTTGGGTGGAGAAGCTGGACATCTATTTCCAGCTTAACCAGATGTCGGAGACAGAGACCATCAAGGTGGCGACACTACATTTGGATGGTGAGGCCTAGGACTGGTGGTTCCATGGGATGGTTACACTTGGACACTCTACAGTGACGACATATGCCGAGTTTACCAGGAGGTTGATGGATCATTTTGACCGGAGGGATCCGGAACAACATTTTGTTGAGCTGACAAAGCTCAAGCAGACAGGGAGCCCAGAGTCTTACATTGCAGATTTCTTGAGGGTTTCGATGATGGTGCCAGATCTATCCGCGACACGGATGATCTATATGTTTGTGGAGGGATTGGCAGAGCCACTTCGAGGTCTAGTCAGATCTACTAGACCAGCTACACTGCAGGATTATATCAGCAGGACTAGGGACTTGCAAGATGCATTGCCCAGGACGCGGACACCTTACCCCCAGAGACAGGGCTTCCAGCCCAAGGGGAAGGATGTGAGGGTTCCTCCTCCAAAGGGGAATCCAGGACGGGCACAGATAGATGATGATGCCAGGAGGGAGTTGAGGAAGAAGCGATTGTGCTTCACTTGTCAAGAGCCGTGGGCACCAGGGCATAGGTGTGCTGCTGGCAAAGCACACTTCATTGAGGTCTTCTTCGATGATAGCGGGGAAGAGGATGAGGAGGATGAGGAGGAGGCAGGAGATAGTTAGACGGCCCAGGATCAGTTGCCACCTCCACCTCCAGGGACAGGAGGTGCAGCTTTTTCACCCACAGGAGGGACCCTTGCAGCATTGCGAGGCGTTCCCAAGTATTTGACGCTGTGTGTATGAGGGACAGTACGTGGCCAGCGAGTATCAGTCTTGGTTGACAGTGGGGCGACCCACAACTTCATTGATGCACAGGTGGTCGAGAGGAGGGGTATACCGACCGAGAGCTTTGATGGATTTTCAGTCTTGGTCCCAGGAGCCCAGACGATGCAGTGTGCTCGGTATGTTCCAGAGTTGGCAGTGACGATGGGTACCTACACCGTGACCGATAATTTTTTCGTGGTCAACATACCAGATACCAATGTGGTATTGGGTGTACAGTGGTTGATTACTCTGGGGAAGGTCACCACAGATTGGGAGGCCTTAGAGATGGAGTGGGATGACAAGAAGACCGGGAAGCATGAGAAGATCCGCGGGATGCACACTTACCCACCTCAGATAGTTTCGGCACACCGGATGGAGGCAGACTTCTGTAAGGGAGACATAGAGTGGGCGGTTGAGCTGCGGGCATCAGAGGCAGAGGCCACCGGTCGGGAAGTTCATCCAGATATATAGGCCATCCTTGACAGGCATGAGGTAGTATTTGGAGATATACCACCAGGTCGGCCACCAGATCGAGGGTTTGAGCACACCATTGAGCTTGAGCAGGGTATTCAGACGGTGATCACTACCCCCTATAGGCATCCCAAAGCCTATCGGGATGAGATTGAGCGGGCCATCTAGGAGTTGTTGGATCTTAGACACATCAGACTGAGCACGAGTCCGTTTGCTTCTTCTGTAGTGTTGGTGAAGAAGAAGGACGACACCTTGAGGATGTGCATTGACTACAGGGCCCTAAACAAGAAGACTCTGAAGAACAGGTACCCTATACGCAGGATTGATGAGTTGATGGATGAGCTGAGAGGAGCTAAGTTCTTCTCGAAGATTGATTTGAGATCAGGGTACCATCAGATTCACGTGAGGGAATAGGACATTCCCAAGATTGCCTTCAGGTGTCATTATGGGCACTTTGAGTTTTTGGTTATGCCTTTTGGGCTGACCAATGCACCAGCTACTTTTTGTGAATGAAAATGAATCTAACTAGACAAAATGAAGACACCTTGAGTGTGAAAGTGGTTGATCACTTGACCAACTCAACCATGACCATATCTAAGGCCCTTCGTGAAACAGGCACCTTCTGCTCCCTCTGACAACTGATTTCCCTCCTTGGAAATCTTCCAAATCAACTATGATTCAGCTCTCTTTGATCCTCTGATCAAACTGCAAGTTCCTTTGGCTAGAAACTCTCTGAGAAGTTGATCTCCTCCTACTCTTTATCACTTGCGCTTAGGCTAAAAATCTGAAAACTTTCAGAAATTTAACCCTACCAGCACCTTCTGAATTTCTGCAGCTTTTATTTAGTCTTTTATGGATTTGACAGATTCAGATCTGCATCACACTGGCAAGCTTCAGACTAATCCAGTGTTGTTTCTGAGCTTCCGCTGCGCAGTAATTGCATGGGCTTGCTAGGAGACAGCGTTAGATTGCGTCACCCTTCCCTCTACGTGAATCTGCCTCTGAAAATTATGTTGTCCCTTCAAATCTGTGTTTCCGCTGCTTTTCCAATTGTTTCCTGCAGCGAGAACCTTCAGTATCTTGCTGGTGACCCTCCTAGATCTGCAATTACTCTGATACCATGTTGAAATTTCTGAATCTTTACACTTTATATGGAAATTATTTACTGTTAATCTGGTTATGCTCCTCCTACTTAGACAAGTTATTAAATGAATAAATTCAAGTTAAAATCGAAGCAAAACACATAGCAGATCTCCACCAATCCAGATCTAGAACAACTTCATGTACACATAGACAAAGTGACACAGTTATTTCTAGACAAATAGTCCCCAGAAAAACCAATGCTAGAAAATTATCTTCATTGTTGGAGGATTTTATTATTAAGAATTTTCTCGAATATTACAACAAGTCTCAGCCTCCGCATCTCGAAACTAGGACAGAGAAATAATAGATCTGGCTGTACCACTAGGCTAATCTAGGCCAAAATAATGACCGATCCACACCCTCAAACAGATTTACAGAACTCCTCCAAAATTAGGGCCTAGAAACCCCAATGCCGCCCCCGGGCCTCTACACGGCCCTCTAAGCCCCTCTCCCGACCCTCGCCCGAGGCTCTAGAAGGGACCAGCACTGATCGGGTGACGAGCTCTCTACGCCTCTTAGGTCTCTCGCAACCCCTTAGCTGCTCATCGCAGCAATTTACGTTGTCCTTGAGGGACTACACAACACCTGCGTAGCACAAGTTGTTGCCCTCCTGCTGCTGCCCTCCTGCTTCTCTGCGCTGCCTCTCGGAGCTGATATCTGCCTCTTGCTGATTCTAGACCCTGGGATCAAATCATCCCCTTGGTCTAAATTCCCCTCTCTGCAGCTGAAACACTTCTGAGAATTCTTACAAACCCGCCCTAGAATCTCAGCTTAGCTTTAGTGCTCTGCCTTTGTGTGTCTTTACAAATGACCCCAAGCCTTTCCTTTATAGTTTTCTCGTTGGGAAACCAACGGCCATGATAATATCTTGAATCAATGGCTAAGATTAAAAGAAAGTTGGATCTGTGTGACTTAAGACAATTTCATCACATGTTTAATTAAATTCACTTTAATTATTTAAGTTCCCTAAGTTTTAAATTAGAAAATACATTCAAATAATCAATTAATTTAATATCTCCTAAACTAGCTGAAATTCCCAAATCCTTTTCTGGGTCTTGTAGATCAAGTGTACTCTCGTCCCTCCAAAAAATTTGGGAGCTAGAGCACAACTGATGCTACCCCAAATACACAAAATCTCAACAGGTCGCAGTGTCTTTATTCGCTTTCCTCTCTTATTCTCTACCAGAGCCTTAAACTCCTTGAATCGATCAAAGAATTCATCCTTGGTCTTTAGAAAGTAGATCCAGGTCTTCCTAGAATGGTCATCAATAAAGGTGACGAAATATTCGGCACCACTAAGAGCTCTAGTGGACATTGGTTCATAGATGTTTGAATGTAGTAATCCTGATTCCCAACAGACTCTTAGCCCTATTGCTGCTTCTATGGTATGCTGCCTTGGCATACTTTCCCAATATGCACCCTCTGCAGACATCGTCTCACTTGGTGCTTAGTTTTGGAACTCATGTGATAGTATTCTTGAGAATTCTTAATGCCCCATGGTGTAAGTGCCCCATTCTCCTGAGCCATAGTTCATTCAAATCCTTCTCATCAATGCGACATATCAGCGCCATTGGGGATTCGAGCTGTAACTTGTATAGTTTATTTCTCCTAACTCCGATGTGTGCCTTCTTCTTCCAACTCGAGTGTTTGAAATATACTCTTTTTCCAATGAAGTAAATGTCATAACCTTTGTTCTGAAGCTGCGACATCTAGGCACATGCATCACATTAGTGGCTCGAAGCTTATTACCAACTTCTGTTTGAAACACTATGGTACCTCTTCCAATAGGGGTACATTTTTCCTTATTTCCCATGGTGATTTTAAAATTCATTTGCTCTTCTTGGTATCTTGACAAACATTCTCGCGCTCCCGTCATGTGTGCAGAAGCCCCACTGTCAATATACCAGATCTCAAGAGAAGGAAAGCTCGACACACAAGAAAATTCTTCTTCGAATCTGGATGCCAGAATAGGAACGTCGTGATCCATCTGCTCTTTCATGCTTTCCCTCTTCTCTAGAGAACTGTGTGAACCCTTTCAAATTGCTGCAATAGCAACATCTAATCTTCATTCCATCGTCAGTTCTCTGCTCCTGTTACTCATCTTTGCTCTAATACCATGTGAAACTTTCAATCCTGAAAATACTTTTGCAATGATAGATTTATTTCTCCTACTTATTATTTCCAATAATTTATTTACATAATTCTTCCAATAAAGTTTGAAATAAATACTATTGCAGCATTCACTCAAGTATATGCATAGAATAAAACAGTAAGATATACAAGCATAAGAATCAATCACATAGACACAATTGTTTTTCGACAATTGTCCCCGGAAAAACCCAATGCGAGAAAACCAATGCAGCAGATGAGGGTTTATATATTATTCTTCAGCAATGAAATTATTTACAAGGAAAAGACTGGGCAGACTTCTTTAGAAAACACCTTAGATAAATTCTCACGAACCCTCTGGAGAATTTCGAACACCCAGGAGACTCACAGCTCCTCTTTGCATCCCTCTACGTGTCTCTCTGCGCAGTGCTTGCATGAGACTGTGTCACCCTACGATAGTTATTTGCATTGCTGCTTTGTGCTACCTTCTCCGGCCTTTTGCGTCCTTATTTCCTCGACTCCTGTCACTGCGGAATCCCTTTGCTTCCTTTGTGTAATATTCCAAAATTTGCAAGCAGCAAATTGGAATATTAATTTTTGTTTATTTCATCTAGGAGGTGAATAAAATGGGTAAAAGGCCCATGAGTAGGAATAAGATCCCTCATAGTGTGAAAAGTATCAATGGAGCAGCTTAATTTTGCACCTTCCAGTGTTAAAAGGGGCAATTGCATGAGGACAAGGTCAAGTTTGACCAAGTCAACAGCGCTGCCTAAGAGGTGTAGCTTGCATGAGAAGACAGCGCAATTTGAGAGGGAGGAATATTCCTTGTGGAAGAAACCCTAATGTGTGGGGTCTAGGGCAAAGAAGCATTCACTTGTATAAAAGGAGAATGAGGCAGCCATAGTGATACATCTTTGAGCATTTGATCATTTGTCTAATTAGACTATTTGGTACCTTGCCATTTAGCCGAGTTGAAGTGCCGTCAGCACGAGGGATTCCTCGTTTAGGATTCCTTAATCCTTCGAGAGGCCTCTGAAGGATTGCATTTCATTTTCTCCACATCTTGCTAAAAGCCAAAGCCACCTCTTTAGTCACTGCTTTATTTTTTCTCAAGTATAATGTACCGTTGCTAGGTGTTGCATATTTTGGTTCTGACAACACCTTCCTCAGCTCATCTTTCCGAGGATGGAGTTCCTATCCTGGAGGTTAGTGAAGGAGGTTTGTAGGGCTGATTTGCAATATCTTGGGTATCAAGGGGCCTAGCATCTCCTCTATCATAGACAAATATAGCGTAGTTCCATATCGCATTTTTCAAAGGTACTTTGCAGTGAGGCGTTGCACTAGCTTATTGGAGGGCAAGATCTTCAGTGTCGGGATCAGCCTTGCATTGAGAGATCCATTGGAGGAGATTTCTTTCAGATTGTACATCTTATTCAGCCATCTCCATGTTATTACAATTTGAGTTGCAGCTGCTGCCCAGCAACTCCGGCATTTTTGAAAAATTGTCATTTGTACATGTATTGCAGCCAAACCTTCTAAGGATTGTGCATTATTGTTGTATTAGTGTTTTCAGGGGTTGAGAGCTTGCTCCCCCTCATTTCTTTGAGCTGATATTGACATATCATTCTATTATCATGTATTTTGTTGCAGTGTCTTCTATAAACTGCATTATTTTAGCCAGGGCTTTTCATATGTAGCAGTGCTCTTGCATTTTCTTGTATATGCTCTATTGAGGCTTCCAGTGCCTACTTGGAGTGATTGATTCCTCCACACATTGTATACATTTGCTGCTATATCATATATTTGTTGGTTGTACATCTCTTCATGTGTCCCCAGTTATAGAATAACGTTGTCTTTCCATTTCTTACTTAAGAATTGTTGCAGTCCCTCATCGAGCATTTTTCTGAGGACATCTAATTGTGGGATATCTGTTTAACCCACTTAGAAGAATTTGTTTGGAGCCTCCTCTTGGATTTAGCACTTAGACACATTGTTCTAAGGGATCCAGGTCTTGGTTTCAATTCCTGTAGCAACCATTACTGGAAAATGCATTTTCCAGTCATGCCTTGCTAGCTATTCCAGATTTGAGATATTATACTCTGCCCTGCAACTCTCCCTCTCAAATTGAATTCTATTCCTTTAGAATCGACTTCCTTCGAGTTACTGAGTGTATGCCCGACTTGCTTTCCAAATGACCCTCAAGCCTTCTTTTATAATCTTCTCATTGACATATTTTAATATCCCAAATTGGGATTAACAGTAATAAAAGTGCAAATAGAATAGAAACTATGGCAACAAAAAATACATCATCAAAACAGGTAAACTGGAGCCAAAAACAACTGCTGAGCCATTTTATTAAATTGAATGGAATGAGTACAATAGTGGTGTTGGAAATCTTCCACCTGGGCCTGCTCAAAGCAGGTTGAAGAACAACTCAAACATAAGCTAAATCTCCTACTGGGAGTGGCTCTGCGTTGCTCTCTCTCTGCGCTGCCAAGTCCAGAAATGATGCTGCTGCTCCATTGAATCTACTGCTAGGGCCAGGAATAATGCTCAAAATAATTTGGTCTTTTAACCATAGTCTCTGCTCAATAAATCCACAATAACCCACAAAGGATTTTGCCAAATATTGACCTTAGAATTTCAGCGTAATTTTCCCCTAGCTCCTCTAGCTGTTGGCTGAGTTGGGATCCTGGTTTTCTCTCTTACTTATACCCAAAAAATTCTGCCAAATTAATCTTGGCCTCTCCTCAATAAACCCAAAAAAACCAAGAAGTGGTTTGTCCTAGTTTTGACTTCGGAAATTGGACTTCTTCGCACAATGAACTGCTGGGGGAAATCGAAACATTAGAAGAATCTGCTCAGAAATGTCTCCGGAATGATACAATAAACATTGGTAGGAGGTGGCTAGCCTCCCCTCCAAATATCCTGATGATAATTCCCTTCTTTCCAACCTCCCGACTCGAACTCCTCACTACACTATGTCCTCCACTGCGTAGTCTACTCCTCCTTTGCGCAGTCTAGAAATGGCTACTCTTCCTCCTGATGTTTCTGGTAGAAAATTCCCTCACAAAAAGGGTGGAACTCCTCTCTTGAGCGATCACTCGAAGTCCCCCCGAGGCAAAGGTTAAGATCTCTGCTTGAAGATATCATGTGCTAAACAACACTACAGACTTGGCTCTCTGGCTCAAGTGTGCTCTATCAAAATGAAAAGAATAAAATAGCTGAATGAATCCAAATGAGCCTTCCCTTCCTCCTTTTATCCATTGAGGCCCAACGTATGCCTTGGGTCCTATTATCGCACAGGATGTCTAGGCACTGTGACAACGCCTCAGATTGGGGGCTATCACCCTGATCCCCAATCTCTCTATTTAAGTTGTCTCCTTATAACAGAATAAGGGGGATAGACCCTATGGAAATGAAATGAAGGGGAACCAGTTGGAAACCAACCAGTTCGGGAGACACAGCTAAACGATCAAATACTTGTAAAAGATCTCGCAAGATTAAATGATTCGATTGAATTGGAAAGATTGATACCAGTGCCTTATGGAGTCAACTATCCTGTTAAGGAAATTACAACCAAGTACTTGATGAGAAACTGCTGCTATGAAATGTTAATTTAAAATGCAGGATGTAAGGAAAATGATTTGTAGGAGTGAGATGAAGCAAGCTTCAAAGATGAGAATTAATGTTAAAAAGCCTAAAGCACTTATATTATAAATAATCTGATCTAACCACTAAGTACTTCAGCGAGAGTGTCAATTATGAAGATGCCCACAAGATTACAAATTCACAATAGAGCTCTCAAAATCAGATATCGATCACACGTACTTGAAAATATTTCTCAAACGTTAGTATTCAATAAACATCCAATAATTCAAGTAAATGAAACAAAAGTTAATTAAACATTAGACAATTTTAATTGATAGAACACGTTCCAAAACTCAGATGCCAATGATCATCAAACCCAACCGAAACATATGAAATTTACTAGCGCTCTTAAAACTCAGTAATTATTCATCCATATATACCATGAAAGTATAATGCTAATAAAACCACTTCATCAAGCAATTTATGGATTAAATGATGTTCTTAAAATAATGCAAATCCAAAAATTAAATTTTCTCCTATAGTCAAACTTAGAATATATTCTTCAGCAAGATTTCAGATCTGAAATATAAATTGCAGCTTTTATTTAAATCATAGATCAACAAACAAACGATAACGGCACCAATGCCCAAAATGACTAAAAATAGTAAAAATTGTTGAGCTTGAAGAAAAATCAATTTTTAGGACTTGATTAAGCGAAATTTCAAATCTGATATTTTTATTTTGGCAGTGAAATAGTGATAGATCAGAAAGATAAAATTGCCCAAAATAGCTGTCAAATACTTCCAGAAATAGCAAAAATATATTAAAATTTGAAAATTTTAATTTTAAGGCTTTAAGAGAGTTTGATTCAATAATTTTCAGAACTGATAAGTTTATAACAAATAATAATTTGATAATAGATTAGCAAATTGAAAATACTAAAAATGATCCCCACAATGTCTAAAAATAGGGTAAGTTTTGCCAAAAAATCCTAAAAATTCAAATTCTTGGACTTTATTTAGATAGTGCATCAAGTCACAAGACCTGATTTTGTTAAAATGATGTAGTAATTTCCAGCACGCTTCAAAGTCAGATCTAGGCAAAATTAAAGATGCCCAAATGGCCAAAAATTCTGAAAATGAGATTTTGCAATTCTAAACAATTTTAACCATATGAAATGTGTTTTCAGGGCCTATTATTTGTGATTTTCTTGCTGTAATAAAATTTGTAGAAAATAAGAGTTTAGAGATCAAACCCTTAGCCCATGGGTTTGAAGATCCCATCGATAAAAATTCTTGAAATTTTGGGATAATGTTGTTGCTCGAAAATTATAATTTTGGAGACCAAAATCCTGCAAAAATAGCTTCAAAAGCCTATATGCCCTCCAGGGTCTAGATCGACCTCAGATCTGAAGATTTCCTTGGCTGATTTTTCAGATCTATTCCCGTAAACAAATATTGAGCCCAAATCTTGCCCTCTAGGGTCTAGATCTGGGTCAGATCTGAAGATTTCTTTGACTGGTTTTTTTAGATCTATTCCTGCAAACAAATATTGAGCACATATCTTGCCCTCCAGGGTCTAGATCTGGCTCAGATCTGAAGATTTCCTTGGCTGATTTTTCAAATCTACTCCGGCACAAGTGAAAAGAGAAAACCCAATATCCAATATGTACAATAATAGCGAAAATCCTAAAAAACCCAAATGTTAGAATTCAAAATTATGTTACAAAACTTCAGATCTACAAATGTAAATTACAGATCTATACAATATATTTATAGTTCTATGCACAAGAGTTGTAGCCCTGTCAGATCTGAGGAGCATAAGTCTGACTGCGCTTCCAGATCTGAAGATCTAAGGCTCTTACTAGCCAGATCTAACTTTAAATTCAATAAAAGTTAAGATAAATTTTGTAATTAGGCACAAGCCCTAGAAAAAACCTTGCAAAAAATGGAATTTAAGGTAAGCCAAGGGAATTAGATCCGGAGGGCTCTTCAGATCTTATCTCCTTGGGAGTCAGATGGTCCAATCGAAGACTTCCCCAAACGCCCAATTCTAAATCCGAAATATTTTTGCACACTTAAAGTTAAACTGTTAAATCAATAGAGAAATAAGATAAAAGATAAAATTTTCAAGAGTTAGAGATAGTTGCTAACTCAATTCAATTAATATTCTTATCCTAAATTCAGTAACCTAAGCAAGATACCTGTGCAATAGATTACTCTACAAGAGCCATTAATAAACAATCCATTAAAATAATCACCAACAGAATATAAAGAACAAGTTTACCATAAAATGCTGAAGAGGAACACCACCATCAAAATAAAACCCCAAAGTCTTCGTTTGTATAATTCCATAAAATATTACAGGAGAGCTTCAAGAGCAAGTACACGATCAAGAGATCGGATGACAATGACATACAAAGACTTCTAATTTATAAGATAAAATCTCCAACGGCTAGTTTGGTTGATCTTTGTCAAAATAATCTCGATCGTAAAAAAAGATTTAATTATCTTTTAATCTGGATCATCGAAATTATAATTTTGAGGATATTCGAATTTATCATTTAATTCCATTTTAATTAACTCACAAATAATATTTTTTAGTTAATTACCTCAAAATTTTGACTTTGACTTAATCACCAAGGCCCAAGGGTCCAAAATTTCTTGAAATTCTCAATATCCCTTGGCCTGGGACCTTTAAAAATTTATTTTTGTAGGGACCCACGAATTTTGCCTTTAAAGAATTTTAAAACACCTCGGACTTAAAATTAGTTAAATTTCTGGCCTAGGATTTTTAATTTAATTTGGCTGGAAAATTTAATTAATTGACTGAGAGGGGATTTAATTATTTTTTCAACCCTCTTTACTTAAGATAAAACATTTAGACACATAAAGGGGGAATATGCATTCGTGATAGACCCTCAAATAACTACCCAATTCTACGACTCAAAACATGATCTAATAGACCAAGTAGCTTGTAATAAAATAATCTATCCAATTAGCTAGGATTATTTCCAAACTACTTTTACAAAGACTTGATAGAAAACACTAGGATTCACTTAGCATCTTGATGACAAAATCCACCCTAGCTTTTGGGTGAGGCTGGAGGGAAAAACACTGTCAATCACTTGTGTCGAGAAACACAAATGAATTAGTGAGACAAAAAACCTCTTAGGATAGAAATTGTCACCAAAATACTAGACTTACCTAGGTCTTATTTAGATCATTTACATCATAAACATGCAAAATGGGTTTACATTGTTTCTAAACTGATAACCCAGCAAGGAATTTAACTTCATAAATCCATAATAAATAAAAATGCTATAAATATTGACACAGAGTAGCCAATAGGTCCACCTGGCTCCAAAGTTGCCTCTCCTGACTAATCATTATTGCTTCAGCCAATCCAATGATATCCCTTTCTGTTCTCTTTTCTACGTCAAGTACCTAAGCTCAATTGACCTCTACCCACTTAGAGCCGCAATTTTCCTCCTTAAGACTTTAAAAAACTTATTTGGCTTAACTATTAGGCTTTAGTCCCTACTCACTTTATTTCGCCCAACATTAGAAAATGTTCAAATAAATCAGTACCAATATTCCAAATCGTCACTAATTTGGGAATATTATAGTCCTCTCACTAAAAATTGTTGTCCTCATAACCTCCCTGCAAGCATCCTCTCTATCGATCTTTGTCACTCAGAAATTTTCCAAATATCCCAAAAGCACCACTAAATCATCCCTAATCTCAGCATTGCCTTGATATGAAGGGATCTCTCAATACCAGGATCCCAAGCCATCCTATCCAACATGAAGATCCCCCCGCTCCACTCACCATCCTGCCAAGCATAAGTTACAAAATCCCTCTGCACACCATCAGTGAGTAGGTAATCATGATGATATGGCACTGTGCCCCACCCCTCATGAAGTTGCCCTAACAAGTAGTCCATCCCATGTACTCCAAGAATAGACCCTTGAAGATACCACCTAATCTCTGCAGAGATAGTGTTTTGCTCACGTGAGCTTCTTCATATATCATGTTGCTGGCCCACCTGCCAAGATATACTGAGGTTCCCCATGCCATCGGGGAATCACTAAAGACTAGTGGAAGATCTGCATGATCTCCCCCTATGGTAGCCAGCTCATCCCTAAGGGGCATGAGCCTGCAGTGAGAAGAGCATTTGAGGTCTCCTCACAAACTTAGAGTGGTACCACCATGTTGATGTTGCGCTACTTTGATTACGGCATACTCCTCACCATGTGTAGATCAGATCCTCCTCTCCTAAGGCCTAGTGGCGGAACGTCGGTGAGAGCCAAGTTCATCCTGCGCGAGCATCACCTTGATGCCAATATCTACACCTAAAAATCTAACTCTGATCCTATGCAGCAACAGATAAAGTCGGCCTTGCCATCCGATGGAGGCCTCTGAGTACCCCCATGTGCCAACCCAATAATGAGCTTGATAACTCTCTATCCTGAATCTGACCATCACGAGACAGAATGATCTATCAATCAACTCAATCTCTACCTCCCATAGTCGGACCTGCTGCACCATAGCTCTGACAACTACAGGAATCCCTCTATGCGTCATCTCTAGTCCCTACATGTGACCATTATAGAGGGTCCATATATCATGGGAAAATCTGATGTGTGCTAACCTGCCCTGTGCCTGCCACAGTGTGGTACTGATGACTGCTAGAAGCCACATGTGACAAATAGCCACCCCCTGAACGCAACCAATAGATGGATATGTGATACTCACAATCGATTCAAGGCATGTGGATCATCATGTTCCTGCCAACCATCTCCATTGGTTCTGCCATCCACCCTCTCAATAATGTGTCGATACCTTGTTTGGAGCCTAGACACATATTGGGATGCTACCTCGGTTGTACCCAGTATCCTCTGCTCATGCATGTTCTCGACATTCCCTGAGAAAAGAGTGACACATGTCTCCCTCGTGACCTGCTCCCCAGGCGTAGCCTCAGTGATGACTGATATGCCACCCCTGCAGATGATCATATCATCCCCCAACCTGTGGCTATCAACTAGTACACCGACCCAATGCCATTGCTAAGAAGTCTCATGTGTTGAGTGTCATCCAAATATCTTGGGTGAGCCTCGCATACCCGCTCATGCCCAGAGTGCCAAAGGACAAAAAAAAACAATTGTGCCAATGAGTGATGTAGAAGAGGGTCAGGCGCGTGAGTCCCTACGAATACTATCAAGCATCGTTCATTTGTCTCCCCGTCGATCCTGGGTGAACTACCCCAAAAGGTATGCCCGGTGTCTCCGTCCACGAGTCTCCCTAGAGGCAATACTCTAAGACCCCACTATGCAACACTATACACCCCTGCATACCACCGATCATCAATGTACTCCTCGACATGCCACTGCACACTGCGGCATTCCCTTGTACACCACTAGATACCTCCATCGCGAACACCAGACGCTCTGCCTTGTCTCAGGTAATATCCCCAATAGGAAATAGACAGTAATACACAGCAATACAAGCATACAACCATATAGGAAAAATGCCGGAAACAGAATATAAAGCAAGTACACATAAAATACCAGGAATGCTAAGCCATTTTACTAATCTGAGAATATATATAGGTACAATGGATAATCAGAATAAGTGCACCTATCCTTGCACCAGGCAAATGAGGATGAAGCAACCTTTCTAAGATGCCAAGAATGTCATGATAGATCACACCTGTACCATTGAAGAAATCATAGAAATCATTGTTAATGAATCGAACTAGGGCCGATCCCCTTGAAAATAGCTGAAAATCTGTGGATCACCCTACTCACCGCTCGACAAAACCTAAAACCATGAACCAACTCGACCACTCGAGTTTTTAAGCCCTCTCATGAAAAACGCCGTCTTCCGTGCCCAATACAGACACCAAATCGGGATCAAAAGCTAAAGCCACAAACTCCTCAAGAAACTCACCAAATGATAAACGTTGAACCTCCACACCGGAATAGCCCTGAATCTCCTGCAGAAATCTCTACCACTGAACAGCTCCAACTCCAACTGCGTCCTCCCTCCAAGGACTGCGCAGTCACCCAATGAGCTCAGTACCATAGCAAAACTCCCAAACAAAACACCTGCAACTCTCCTGCTAAAGGCTGAAGAAAAACCTTGCCCGAGCAGGCACTCGAAGTCCCCCGGGGCCAAGGGTGAGATCTCCGACCAGAGACACTCAGTCTCACTAAACAGTGCTGCAGACCGACTAAACAGCGAGCGTGCTCAAGTAGACAGAAGTCTAGCTCAATATCATCAACAATATCAATAATGCCAAATGGAGTGACTCTCCCTCCTTTTATAGTGCTAGCTCCCCTCAAAACCCTAACTGCGTCCCCTCTCTCCACGTGCTCCTCCTATGCCTGCGCAGTTGCTTCTAGAGCCTACGTGAGGCCTCTCTCATACGAAGTGTGGACCCCCAAGGCTTTCCTTTAAGTCACAACGTTGCTTCTACTAGGAAGCACTTTATTTTATTAAAGTGAGTTGACCCCTCTTTCTCACTTTTATTTATTAATTAACTATAGGTGGCAAAACTATACAAAAATGAAATATTCCAATTAGCGGTGCTAATTAGGAATATTATAGTCTCCCCCGGCAAAATGTTGCTTGTCCTCAAGCAACTGAAGTGATGGATGCTGTAAAATCCTCTCATCCTCCCAAGTGGCATCCTCATCCGGAAAAAATTGCTTGTCCTCAAGCAACGCTTGAACAAGCCTACTCTCTAGCTGATGCTCCCCACCGATACTGCAAAATGTGCCTGGGTCCCACTGAAACCTCTCTGTCTCCTGCATCACCCTGATACGAAGGGATATCTCATTGCCAGGATCCCAAACTGGCCTCTCACAGTACCAGTCAACCAATAATCCCCCCGGATCCCATCGCCACCATGGCCAATAATCGCCCAAGTCCCACGGCTCGGACTGTGCCCTGCCTCTGGCTATGACTAATGCTCCAAGAGGTGAAGACCACCAATAAGCATCAATGCTCCTAGGCTCCTGCTGCGTTGTACCTGTAGCTGCATATGCTACCCCTCCAACTGCATACCAACTCATCACCTCTCTCCAATCCAAGTCATGACTCAATCCCATGCTGATCCTGCTCTCCTGAAATTGGGAAGGAGTCCTGAAGTAACGACAACTGGTGCCCTCCTGCCGACTGGGATCTGTAACACCTACTATGTTCAAGGGTCCCTGCTCCACTGTGCTCCCTACGAAGAATACCGTACCATCAAGAGGGTACCAACTCATGATCTCCCGCCAGTCCATCTTGGAGGAAGCATCTGATGTAGCAACAACAACTTCATGTGGAACATGCTTGGAAGGTTTCCGCCAACTCGTAATCATCTCCCACTGCCAAACTATCACATCTACCTCCAACATCTCCAGAGGATATGGATCTGTAGCTGTTGTCACGGTACTCGGTGTCTGTGCATCTGACTGCTCCACCTCAAAGGATGACCCCAATGCTAGCCACATATCCATCATAGGCTCAATGTGGGCACCCATTTGGACCTCACCCAAGGAAATGTCATGCCTGATGTCCATAGTATCCTCCTCTGCTGACTCAGGCTCCATCATGTGCTGCTCTAGCTGAAGCGTCACAAGTGACTCATCACCCAGAGTATCTCCTATACAGTCCCCTGATTGCTCACCCTGCACACTGTAATACGGCTGCAATCTACTATCATCATACCTGCATGACTGCTCTTGCTCCACAAAAGCAACCTCAACTGATCCTATGGACTCATATGAAAGAGAGTCCTCACCCTAGCATACAGAAGGAATGCCCTCCTGTTCTACCTCCGCCACCTCATCTGCATTGAATATGCCATCCACCCTCTCGATGAAGTGTCGATACAATGTCTGGAGTCCAAATGCATGCTGGAATGCTATCTCTACTGAACCCAGTATCCTCTGCTCATGCATGATCTCAACATACCCTGAGGGAAGAATGATGCATGTCTCCCTCATGACCCGCTCCCCGGGTGTAGGCTCAGCGATGACCTGTGCCACCCCTGTAGAGGATCATCTCATCCCTCGACCTGTGGCTATCAACTAGTAAACCAACCCAGTGCCACTGCTAAGAGGTCTCTCGCCTAGTGTGCTGAGTGCCATCCAAACATCTTGGGTGTGCCTCGCATACCCCGCTGCTCATGCCCAAAGTGCCAAAGGACAACAATAAAATCGGCTGTGCCTGTGAGTGATGTAGAAGAGGGTCGGATGCATGAGTCCCCACAGATGCCGTCAAGTATCGCTCATCTGTCTCCTCATCGATCCTGGGTGAAATACTCCCAACGGTAAGCCTGGTGTCTCTATCCGTGAGCCTCCATGGATGCAATACGCTAAAACCATGCTGTGCAGCACCATATGCCCTCGCATACCATCGGTCATCCATGTACTCCTCGGCATGCCACTGCACACTGAGGCATACCCCTGTGTGCTGCTGGATACCCCATGCTACTGTCGTATCACCCAGTACCGTCTTGTGCCCTGAATGCGTCCAGGCATCGGTCACTCTTCGCGAGCTCTCAATGTGATGTAGGACACTCCTACCCCACAATGCAATCCCACACACTACGGTAGTACACCATGCAACTCCATGTCCACCGGCAGTCCACTGCTCAATGCTAGAGGCTCCCACACATCCCTGGATGTGATGACCTAGAGCTATGCCCCTACCTGTCGGACTACCACCAATCGGTATCATCGTCTCCACCGTCGCATCACTATACCTGCCGACGAATGGAACATCACTCCAAATCCTCCTCAAGGGGTCCGAGAAGTGAATCTCCCTGTGTGTCAGTAATGTTACCACCACTGCTCAGCTCCGCTGCGTCCTCTGTGCCCCACACAAAGGTGAAGAATCCTTGGCCCCATACAAGGTGCCATCTGGTGGCCTGCCAATGCCACCTCCTCCGACAAGCTCCTGCCAAGGTGTGCTGACCACCCCGGGATCCCGTATATGGGTGTCATACCAAGACAACCTAGGGTGTCTGCTCATAAACTGGTTGGCCACTGAAGCTGACCGACACTCCCCTAGCGAATACGCATGCTCTGCTACTACGCCAACTGTATCTTCCAAGACATAGTCAACTGACCTGCCTGGGAAATGATAGGTGATCCCACATGGATCCCAATGCCAATCTGGGGTCCCTGTATGCCCAACACCTAGGAACTCCTGCTGAACTACACCTGGGTCCACCACTATCTCCAAAACCCACTCCACCGGGTACCAACTCAAAATCTCTCGCCATCCAACCTCAACATGCAGATGCCGTATCTTGTGCAACTCTGATCATCTCATACCGTTATCCAAGTCAACATATGAGATCTGACTAGGTGGCTTCGTCTCACTCTCTCCAATGGGAAGAGGTGACCCAACAATGCTGCTAGTCTCGTCCATGCATGCCTGAAGAGGAATGATCTGACGCTGCAATGTGCCCTCGGGTTGTACCATCAGGGAATCCAGTCGTTCCCCAATGCAGGCCAACTTGGCAGCCGACTCGGCACAAGCCACTCTCATGCCCTCCAGCTCCATGTCCTGCAACAAAATGGCCTCCCAGACTGATGTGGCCTTCCCTTTCAAAACTCGAAGGTCTGCTCGAAGCCGACGATACCGCTGCCTGCGACCATCATCCGATATCTGTATCTCCTAGTGCCTCATCGAATGGGTATACATCTCCTGACACTGCACCCATCTGTGTGCTGCTACCACCCGAAGATTCGGACACGACTCCGTTCATCAACTCAATGGATGGCTCTACTGGGGTAGGCTCTACCATATCCACTACCACATCAACCGACCCGGCCGAGGAGGTCTCCAATGAGGGTGAATCCTGTGTCACACTAGGTGTAACCTTGGACTCCCTACAACCATGTGTTCCCTCATCCTCCAAGTGCGAGGTAACCATTTTAATGGTTTCCCTCTCCGATTCTCGGTCAAGCTGGAAAGAGGTATCCAACTTGTCCACCCAAGCTTTTTCTAAGCACCTGGATGACCCGTCAAATGTCAGTAGATGGAATCTGTCCACTGTGCGCTGTAAGCCCCCATCATGTGAGCGTCTGTTCCCTCTGTGAAAGTTGTGAGGTCTACTATCACGCCGGAGCTGAACATAATCTCTGAATGAGATAAGATCTCTGATCGTCGGCCCACGTGCCAGGTACTCTGCAATGTAGGCGTCCATCTGGTCAGGGTCAGTCTCCGGCTCCCGCTGTGCTCCTGCCCCTATGTCTTCATCCAGAAAAGTGGGCATGGTAGGACGTGTGGGTGTATGTGATGCCATATGCTGAGTGGCATCATGCTCCGGCAAATGGTGGGATGTGCCTAATCCCTCACCAATCTGAAAACCCCTTGGGGTTTCCCGCTGCCTAACCTCTGGCGCAGTGAGTCTCTGTGACACATCCTGCATGTGTTGGAGGAGCGCCTCTCTAAATATCCTCTCTTCATCATCACCTGCCATCGGCTCTTTCTGCTATGTGTCTACAGGCTCCCCATGAAATGGCACTGCTGCTCCAAGACCATACTACTGCTTAACTTCGACCTCCGATTTACCCACTGGAACCAACTCAAAAAATTCTAGGAATTTGGGAAGGTAATCCTTGCCCAAAACCCAAAAAAACCCAGAAATGGTTTCTTCGAATTCCAACCTTCAAAATTTGACCCTTTATATTTTGGCCCTTTTTCCAATTTCGTTTTTGGTACCGCAACTGCTATTGCTCTCCAAAGTTCCAGCAAACCTCTGTATGATCTCTTTCCAAATGTCATAGACCACAGGCTGAGCTAGAATTATGCTCTGATACCATTGTAATATCCCCAATAGGAAATAGACAGTAATACACAGCAATACAAGCATACAACCATATAGGAAAAATGCCGGAAACAGAATATAAAGCAAGTACACATAAAATACCAGGAATGCTAAGCCATTTTATTAATCTGAGAATATATATAGGTACAATGGATAATCAAAATAAGTGCACCTATCCTTGCACCAGGCAAGTGAAGAACCCTCTCAGAAACAGGAAATGGCTGCTATAGAGACTGCGTCCCAGCTGCTGGAAGAAACTGCCGTAAACTGCTGCTACTGCAATGAACTAGAACTAGGGGCTGATCCCCTCGCCGGAATGAGTTGAAAATCTGTGAATCGCCTGTACTCACTGCTCCGGACAAAACCCAGAAACCATGAACCAACTGGACCACCTCTGGAAATCACCCCAGAAGCCCTCCTCAAGGAAAAACGTTGTCCCTCCAGGCCCAGCGCAGACACCAACTAAAATAGACTGAAATGGGGCCACAAACTCCTCAGGAAACTCACCAAATGATAAATGCTGAACCTCCACACCGGAATAGCCCTGAATCTCCTGTAGAAATCTCTACCACTGAACAGCTCCAACTCCAACTGCGTCCTCCCTCCAAGGACTGCGCAGTCACCCAATGAGCTCAGTACCACAGCAAAACTCCCAAACAAAACACCTGCAACTCTCCTGCTAAAGGCTGAAGAAAAACCTTGCCCGAGCAGGCACTCGAACTACCCCGGGGCCAAGGGTGAGATCTCCGACCAGAGACACTCAGTCGCACTAAACAGTGCTGCAGACCGACTAAACCGCCAGCGTGCTCAAGTAGACAGAAGTCTAGCTCAATATCATCAACAATATCAATAATGCCAAATGGAGTGACTCTCCTTCCTTTTATAGTGCTAGCTCCCCTCAAAACCCTAACTGTGTCCCCTCTCTCCACGTGCTCCTCCTATGCCTGCGCAGTTGCTTCTAGAGCCTACGTGAGGCCTCTCTCATACGAAGTGTGGACCCCCAAGGCTTTCCTTTAAGTCACAACGTTGCTTCTACTAGGAAGCACTTTATTTTATTAAAGTGAGTTGACCCCTCTTTCTCACTTTTATTTATTAATTAACTATAGGCGGCAAAACTATACAAAAATGAAATATTCCAATTAGCGGTGCTAATAGGAATATTACAGTCTGTGTCAAGGCACCAGTCACTCGCGTGTACTCAATGTGATGTAAGACACTCCTACTCCAGAATGCAATCCCACACTAGAGTACACCACCATTCACCTCCATGTCCACCGGTAGTACACTGCTCAATGCTAGATGTTCCCACAAATCCTTAGATGTGATGGCCTAGAGTTTTGTCTCTACATCTCGGACCACCCCAATCGGTATCATCACCTCCACCGTCGCATCACTGCACCCTCCGATGAATGGATCATCACTCCAAAACCTCCCTGAGGGGTCCGAGAAGTGAATCTCCCTATGTTTCAGTATTGATGCCACCACTGCTCTGCTCCGCTACGGCCTTTGTGCCCCACGCAAAGGTGAAGAATCCTTGGCTCCATACAAGGCACCATCTGGTGGCTTGCCAATGCCACCTCCTCGGAAAATATCCTGCCAAAGTATGTTGATCACCCCATGACCCCGCATACCAATGGCGTACCAAGACAACCCAAGGAGTCTGTCCATAAACTAGTTGGCCACTGGAGCTAACCGAAACTCCCCTAGCGAATGTGTACGCTCAACTACTAAGCCAACTGTACCCTCAGAGGCAACAATCGGCTTGCTGAAACGTACGGTAGTCCCATCTAGATCCCAATGTTGATGCGGGAGTTCCTGTATTCCCAGTGCTTGGAAACTCCTGCTGAGGTACGCCCGGGCCCCCACTATCTATACAACCCAATCTACTGGGTACCAACTCAAAATATCTCGCCATCCAACTTCAACATGCGGATGCTTCATCCAGTGCAACTTCGATCATCTCATCCCGCTATCCAGGTCAACATATGAGATTTGACTAGTTGGCTCCATCTCTCACTCTTCAATGACAAGCAATGACCCAACAGTGCTGCTAGCCCTGTCTATGTATGCCTAAAGGGGGCTACTCTGACACTCCAATGTGCCCTCTAGCTGTATCATTAGGGAATCCAACCATTCCCCAATGTGGACCAACTTGGTCGCTGACTCGGCACAAACCACTCTCATGCCCTCCAGTTCCTCGTTCTGCAACAAAATAGCCTCTTGTATTTATGTAGCCTTCCCTTTCAAAGCTAGAAGGTCGGCGTGAAGTTGATGAAATAGCTATGTGCAACCATCGTCCAATACCTCTGTATCTCCTAGCACCTCATCAACGGCTAGCCCAAAGGATGGTTGCACACCCTCATCCATAGGCACTCCAACACGCAAGACATGCTCACTAGTCAGCTGCACGTGATTGTCATCCAAAAATTCTGTCATAGACCTAGAGGCCCTTGTACCTATCGGCTCCTCAACGACATTGGATTTGTCTCCCAACGCCTCATCAACCTATGATGCATTGCTATCATCAGAGAACTCGGTCACAACCCCAGATACCCCATCAATGGATACCTCAACAATAGGTGGTGTCTCATCAGCAAGTGTATGCTCAGTTGTCTCCTTGCCAATCATGGGCCCTTCAACTACTCTTTCATCTTCTTCCTTAATCCTTCTCACCATCCCCACATCATTCCACGGAATTCCCCCTGATTTGTGCATGTCTCAGATTCACCCTTCCCCTCTACTGGCGATACGCCTCACAGAAAATATGTTCCCTTCAAATCTGTGTTTCCGCTGCTTTTCCAATTGTTTCCTGCAGCGAGAACCTTCAGTATCTTGCTGGTGACCCTCCTAGATCTGCAATTACTCTGATACCATGTTGAAATTTCTGAATCTTTACACTTTATACGGAAATTATTTACTGTTAATCTGGTTATGCTCCTCCTACTTAGACAAGTTATTAAATGAATAAATTCAAGTTAAAATCGAAGCAAAACACATAGCAGATCTCCACCAATCCAGATCTAGAACAACTTCATGTACACATAGACAAAGTGACACAGTTATTTCTAGACAAATAGTCCCCAGAAAAAACCAATGCGGGAAAATTGGTCTTCTAGTTGTTGGAGGATTTTATTATTAAGAATTTTCTGAATACAACAAGTCTCAGTTCCAGATCTGAAAAACTAGACAGAGAAATAATAGATCTACAGCTCACTGGCTAATCTAGGGCCAAAATAATGACCGATCCACACCCTCAAACAGGATTTACAGAACTCCTCCAAAATTAGGGCCTAGAAACCCCAATGCTGCCCCTGAAGCCTCTACATCAGCCTCTGAAGCCCCTCTGACCCTCAGCGAGGCTCTAGAAGGGACTGTGTTACCCCAGACTGGGTGACGCAGTCTCTGCGCTTCCTCTTAGGGTCTCTGCGTAACCCTTGAAGGTTTACTGCAGCAATTTACGTTGTCCTTGAGGGACTACACAACACCTGCGTAGCACAAGTTGTTGCCCTCCTGCTGCTGCCCTCCTGCTTCTCTGCGCTGCCTCTCGGAGCTGATATTTGCCTCTTGCTGATTCTAGACCCTGGGATCAAATCATCCCCTTGGTCTAAATTCCCCTCTCTGCAGCTGAAACACTTCTGAGAATTCTTACAAACCCGCCCTAGAATCTCAGCTTAGCTTTAGTGCTCTGCCTTTGTGTGTCTTTACAAATGACCCCAAGCCTTTCCTTTATAGTTTTCTCGTTGGGAAACCAACGGCCATGATAATATCTTGAATCAATGGCTAAGATTAAAAGAAAGCTGGATCTGTGTGACTTAAGACAATTTCATCACATGTTTAATTAAATTCACTTTAATTATTTAAGTTCCCTAAGTTTTAACTTAGAAAATACATTCAAATAATCAATTAATTTAATATCTCCTAAACTAGCTGAAATTCCCAAATCCTTTTCTGGGTCTTGTAGATCAAGTGTACTCTCGTCCCTCCACAAAATTTGGGAGCTAGAGCACAACTGATGCTACCCCAAATACACAAAATCTCAACAGGTCGCAGTGTCTTTATTCGCTTTCCTCTCTTATTCTCTACCAGAGCCTTAAACTCCTTGAATCGATCAAAGAATTCATCCTTGGTCTTTAGAAAGTAGATCCAGGTCTTCCTAGAATGGTCATCAATAAAGGTGACGAAATATTCGGCACCACTAAGAGCTCTAGTGGACATTGGTTCACAGATGTTTGAATGTAGTAATCCCGATTCCCAACAGACTCTTAGCCCTATTGCTGCTTCTATGGTATGTTGCCTTGGCATACTTTCCCAATATGCACCCTCTACAGACATCGTCTCACTTGGTGCTTAGTTTTGGAACTCATGTGACAGTATTCTTGAGAATTCTTAATGCCCCATGGTGTAAGTGCCCCATTCTCCTGAGCCATAGTTCATTCAAATCCTTCTCATCAATGCGGCATATCAGCGCCATTGGGGATTCGAGCTGTAACTTGTATAGTTTATTGCTCCTAACTCCGATGTGTGCCTTCTTCTTCCAACTCGAGTGTTTGAAATATACTCTTTTTCCAATGAAGTAAACGTCATAACCTTTGTTCTGAAGCTGCGACATCTAGGCACATGCATCACATTAGTGGCTCGAAGCTTATTACCAACTTCTGTTTGAAACACTATGGTACCTCTTCCAATAGGGGTACATTTTTCCTTATTTCCCATGGTGATTTTAAAATTCATTTGCTCTTCTTGGTATCTTGAGAAACATTCTCGCGCTCCCGTCATGTGCGTAGAAGCCCCACTGTCAATATACCAGATCTCAAGAGAAGCAAAGCTTGACACACAAGAAAATTCTTCTTCGAATCTGGATGCCAGAATAGGAACGTCGTGATCCATCTGCTCTTTCATGCTTTCCCTCTTCTCTAGAGAGCTGTGTGAACCCTTTCAAATTGCTGCAATAGCAACATCTAATCTTCATTCCATCGTCAGTTCTCTGCTCCTGTTACTCATCTTTGCTCTGATACCATGTGAAACTTTCAATCCTGAAAATACTTTTGCAATGATAGATTTATTTCTCCTACTTATTATTTCCAATAATTTATTTACATAATTCTTCCAATAAAGTTTGAAATAAATACTATTGCAGCATTCACTCAAGTATATGCATAGAATAAAACAGTAAGATATACAAGCATAAGAATCAATCACATAGACACAATTGTTTTTCGACAATTGTCCCCGGAAAAACCCAATGCGAGAAAACCAATGCAGCAGATGAGGGTTTATATATTATTCTTCAGCAATGAAATTATTTACAAGGAAAAGACTGGGCAGACTTCTTTAGAAAACACCTTAGATAAATTCTCACGAACCCTCTGGAGAATTTCGAACACCCAGGAGACTCACAGCTCCTCTTTGCGTCCCTCTACGTGTCTCTCTGCGCAGTGCTTGCATGAGACTGTGTCACCCTACGATAGTTCTTTGCATTGCTGCTTTGTGCTACCTTCTCCGGCCTTTTGCGTCCTTATTTCCTCGACTCCTGTCACTGCGGAATCCCTTTGCTTCCTTTGTGTAATATTCCAAAATTTGCAAGCAGCAAATTGGAATATTAATTTTTGTTTATTTCATCTAGGAGGTGAATAAAATGGGTAAAAGGCCCATGAGTAGGAATAAGATCCCTCATAGTGTGAAAAGTATCAATGGAGCAGCTTAATTTTGCACCTTCCAGTGTTAAAAGGGGCAATTGCATGAGGACAAGGTCAAGTTTGACCAAGTCAACAGCGCTGCCTAAGAGGTGTAGCTTGCATGAGAAGACAGCGCAATTTGAGAGGGAGGAATATTCCTTGTGGAAGAAACCCTAATGTGTGGGGTCTAGGGCAAAGAAGCATTCACTTGTATAAAAGGAGAATGAGGCAGCCATAGTGATACATCTTTGAGCATTTGATCATTTGTCTAATTAGACTATTTGCAGTCTCCGGTTGTTTAGCTGAGTTGAAGTGCTGCTTAGCACGAGGGATTCCTGTTTAGGATTTCCTCTCCTTCCTGAGAGGCCTCTTGAAGGATTGCATTTCATTTTCTCCACATCTTGGCTCAAGGCCAAAGCCACTCCTTTTAGTCACTGCCTTATTTTTTCTCAAGTATAATGTACTGTTGCTAGGTGTTGCAATGGAGGGTTCCACAACACCTTTCCTTGGCTCATCTTTCTGAGGATGGAGTTCCTATTCCTCCGGGAGGTTAGTGAAGGAGGTTTCAGAGCTGATTTGCACATCTTGGCATCAAGGCCAAGCATCTCCCATCATAGACAGCGCAGTCTAGTCTCCATACTGCATTTTTTCAGTGTATACTTGCAGTGAGGCGTTGCACTAGCTTATTGGAGGGCAAGATCTTCAGTGTCGGGATCAGCCTTGCATTGAGAGATCCATTGGAGGAGATTTCTTTCAGATTGTACATCTTATTCAGCCATCTCCATGTTATTACAATTTGAGTTGCAGCTGCTGCCCAGCAACTCCGGCATTTTTGAAAAATTGTCATTTGTACATGTATTGCAGCCAAACCTTCTAAGGATTGTGCATTATTGTTGTATTAGTGTTTTCAGGGGTTGAGAGCTTGCTCCCCCTCATTTCTTTGAGCTGATATTGACATATCATTCTATTATCATGTATTTTGTTGCAGTGTCTTCTATAAACTGCATTATTTTAGCCAGGGCTTTTCATATGTAGCAGTGCTCTTGCATTTTCTTGTATATGCTCTATTGAGGCTTCCAGTGCCTAGTTGGAGTGATTGATTCCTCCACACATTGTATACATTTGCTGCTATATCATATATTTGTTGGTTGTACATCTCTTCATGTGTCCCCAGTTATAGAATAACGTTGTCTTTCCATTTCTTACTTAAGAATTGTTGCAGTCCCTCATCGAGCATTTTTCTGAGGACATCTAATTGTGGGATATCTGTTTAACCCACTTAGAAGAATTTGTTTGGAGCATCCTCTTGGATTTAGCACTTAGACACATTGTTCTAAGGGATCCAGGTCTTGGTTTCAATTCCTGTAGCAACCATTACTGGAAAATGCATTTTCCAGTCATGCCTTGCTAGCTATTCCAGATTTGAGATATTATACTCTGCCCTGCAACTCTCCCTCTCAAATTGAATTCTATTCCTTTAGAATCGACTTCCTTCGAGTTACTGAGTGTATGCCCGACTTGCTTTCCAAATGACCCTCAAGCCTTCTTTTATAATCTTCTCATTGACATATTTTAATATCCCAAATTGGGATTAACAGTAATAAAAGTGCAAATAGAATAAAAACTATGGCAACAAAAAATACATCATCAAAACAGGTAAACTGGAGCCAAAAACAACTGCTGAGCCATTTTATTAAATTGAATGGAATGAGTACAATAGTGGTGTTGGAAATCTTGCACCTGGGCCTGCTCAAAGCAGGTTGAAGAACAACTCAAACATAAGCTAAATCTCCTACTGGGAGTGGCTCTGCGTTGCTCTGTCTCTGCGCTGCCAAGTCCAGAAATGATGCTGCTGCTCCATTGAATCTACTGCTAGGGCCAGGAATAATGCTCAAAATAATTTGGTCTTTTAACCATAGTCTCTGCTCAATAAATCCACAATAACCCACAAAGGATTTTGCCAAATATTGACCTCAGAATTTCAGCGTAATTTTCCCCTAGCTCCTCTAGCTGTTGGCTGAGTTGGGATCCTGGTTTTCTCTCTTACTTATACCCAAAAAATTCTGCCAAATTAATCTTGGCCTCTCCTCAATAAACCCAAAAAAACCAAGAAGTGGTTTGTCCTAGTTTTGACTTCGGAAATTGGACTTCTTCGCACAATGAACTGCTGGGGGAAATCGAAACATTAGAAGAATCTGCTCAGAAATGTCTCCGAAATGATACAATAAACATTGGTAGGAGGTGGCTAGCCTCCCCTCCAAATATCCTGATGATAATTCCCTTCTCTCCAACCTCCCGACTCGAACTCCTCACTACACTATGTCCTCCACTGCGTAGTCTACTCCTCCTTTGCGCAGTCTAGAAATGGCTACTCTTCCTCCTGATGTTTCTGGTAGAAAATTCCCTCACAAAAAGGGTGGAACTCCTCTCTTGAGCAAGCACTCGAAGTCCCCCCCGAGGCAAAGGTTAAGATCTCTGCTTGAAGATATCATGTGCTAAACAACACTACAGACTTGGCTCTCTGGCTCAAGTGTGCTCTATCAAAATGAAAAGAATAAAATAGCTGAATGAATCCAAATGAGCCTTCCCTTCCTCCTTTTATCCATTGAGGCCCAACGTATGCCTTGGGTCCTATTGTCGCACAGGATGTCTAGGCACTGTGACAACGCCTCAGATTGGGGGCTATCACCCTGATCCCCAATCTCTCTATTTAAGTTGTCTCCTTATAACAGAATAAGGGGGATAGACCCTATGGAAATGAAATGAAGGGGAACCAGTTGGAAACCAACCAGTTCGGGAGACACAGCTAAACGATCAAATACTTGTAAAAGATCTCGCAAGATTAAATGATTCGATTGAATTGGAAAGATTGATACCAGTGCCTTATGGAGTCAACTATCCTGTTAAGGAAATTACAACCAAGTACTTGATGAGAAACTGCTGCTATGAAATGTTAATTTAAAATGCAGAATGTAAGGAAAATGATTTGTAGGAGTGAGATGAAGCAAGCTTCAAAGATGAGAATTAATGTTAAAAAGCCTAAAGCACTTATATTATAAAAAATCTGATCTAACCACTAAGTACTTCAGCGAGAGTGTCAATTATGAAGATGCCCACAAGATTACAAATCCACAATAGAGCTCTCAAAATCAGATATCGATCACACGTACTTGAAAATATTTCTCAAACGTTAGTATTCAATAAACATCCAATAATTCAAGTAAATGAAACAAAAGTTAATTAAACATTAGACAATTTTAATTGATAGAACACGTTCCAAAACTCAGATGCCAATGATCATCAAACCCAACCGAAACATATGAAATTTACTAGCGCTCTTAAAACTCAGTAATTATTCATCCATATATACCATGAAAGTATAATGCTAATAAAACCACTTCATCAAGCAATTTATGGATTAAATGATGTTCTTAAAATAATGCAAATCCAAAAATTAAATTTTCTCCTATAGTCAAACTTAGAATATATTCTTCAGCAAGATTTCAGATCTGAAATATAAATTGCAGCTTTTATTTAAATCATAGATCAACAAACAAACGATAACGGCACCAATGCCCAAAATGACTAAAAATAGTAAAAATTGTTGAGCTTGAAGAAAAATCAATTTTTAGGACTTGATTAAGCGAAATTTCAAATCTGATATTTTTATTTTGGCAGTGAAATAGTGATAGATCAGAAAGATAAAATTGCCCAAAATAGCTGTCAAATACTTCCAGAAATAGCAAAAATATATTAAAATTTGAAAATTTTAATTTTAAGGCTTTAAGAGAGTTTGATTCAATAATTTTCAGAACTGATAAGTTTATAACAGTACTAATTTGATAATAGATCAGCAAATTGAAAATACTAAAAATGATCCCCACAATGTCTAAAAATAGTAAGTTTTGCCAAAAAACTAAAAATTCAAATTTTTTGGACTTTATTTAGGATATGCATCAGAAATGTTAAGATCTGATTTTTCACAGCTATGTAGTAATTTCCAACAAACTTCAAAGTTAGATCTAGACAAAATTAAAGATGCCAAAATGGCCAAAAATTATGAAAATGAAGAATTTGCAATTCTAAACAATTTTGACCATATAAAATGTGTTTTTAGGGCCTAATTATTTGTGATTTGTTTGTTGTAATAAAATTTGTAAAAAATAAGGGTTTGGAGATCAAACCCAGCCCAAGGCTTTGAAGAACCCAGCATTGAAAATTCTTGAAATTTTGGGATAATGTTGTCGCTTGAAAATTAGAATTTTGGAGACCAAAATCCTGTAAAAATAGTCTCAAAAGCTTATACGTACTCAAGAGTCTAGATCTGAAGATTTTCTTAGTTGATTTTTTAGATCTATTCCTACAAACAAATATTGAGCTCAGATCTTGCCCTCTAGGGTCTAGATCTGACTGAAATCTAAAGATTTCTTTGGCTGATTTGTCAGATCTATTCCTGCAAACAAATATTGAGCTCAGATCTTGTCCTCCAAGGTCTAGATCTGGCTCAGATCTGAAGGTTTCCTTGGCTAATTTTTCAGATCTATTCTTGCACAAGTAAAAAAAAAAAACCAAATACCCAAGATGTACAATAATAGAGAGAATCCTAAAATCCAAATGTTAGAATTCAAAATTATGTTACAAATTTCAGATCTACATATGTAAATTACAGATCTATACAATATATTTACATATCTATGCCCAAGAGTTGCAAATCTGTCAGATCTGAGGAGCATAAGTCTGACTTCGCTCCTATATCTGAAGATCTAAGGCTCTTACTAGCCAGATCTGACTTTAAATTCAACAAAAGTTAAGATAAATTTTGTAATTAGACATAAGCCCTAGAAAAAAACCCTTCAAAAGATGGAATTTCAGATAAGCTAGGGGAATTAGATCCAGAGGGCTCTTCAGATCTTATCTTCTGAGTTAGGTCCAACCGAGGACTTTCCCAAATGCCCAATTCTAAATCCGAAAGATTTCTAGACACTTAAAGTTAAACTGTTAAATCAATAGAGAAATACAATAAAAGATAAAATTTTCAAGAGTTAGAGATAGTTGCTAACTCAATCCAATTAATATTCTTATCCTAAATCCAGTAACCTAAGCAAGATACATGTGCAATAGATTCCTCTACAAGAGCCATTAATAAACAATCCATTAAAATAATCATCAGCAAAATATAAAGAACAAGTTTACCATAAAATGCTGAAGAGAAACACCACTATCAAAATAAAACCCCAAAGTCTTCGTTTGTATTATTCCATAAAATATTATAGGAGAGTTTCAAGAGCAAGTACCCGATCAAGGGATTGGATAATTGAAAGACTGACAAAAACCTCTAATTTATAAGATAAAATCTCCAACAACTAGTTTGGTTGATCCTTGTCAAAATAATCTCGACCATCAAAAAAGATTTAATTATCTTTTAATCTGGACCGTCGAAATTGTAATTTTGAGGAAATTTGAATTTATCATTTAATTAACTCAAAAATAATATTTTTGAGTTAATTACCTCAAAATTTTGACTTTGACTTAAACACCAAGGCCCAAGGGTCCAAAATTTCTTGAAATTCGCAATATTTCCTTGGTCCGAAACCTTTAAAAATTTATTTTTAAAGACCCACGAATTTTTCTTTTAAAATTTTTTTAAATCGCCTAGGACTTAAAATTAATTAAAATTCTGGCTTAGGATTTTTAATTTAATTTGGCCAGAAAATTTAATTAATTGACTGAGAGGGTATTTAATTGTTTTTCAAACCCTCTTTACATAAGATAAATACATTTAGACACATAAAGGGGGAATACCTATTCGTGATAGACCTTAAAAAAACTACCCAATTTTGCGACTCAAAACATGATCCAGTAGACCAAGTAGCTTGTAATAAAATAATCTAGCCAATTAGCTAGGATTATTCCCAAACTACTTTTACAAAGACTCGATAGAAAACACTAGGACTCACTCAGCATCTTGACGACAAAATCCACCCTAGCTTTGGGGTGAGGCTGGAGGGAAAAACTCTGCCGATCACTTGTGTCGAGAAACACAAATGAATCAGTGAGACAAAAAACCTCCTAGGATAGAAATAATCACCAAAATACTAAGCTTACCTAGGTTGTTACATACATGATGGTCTTACTTAGATCATTTACATCATAAACATGCAGAATGGGTTTACATCATTTATAAAACTGTGATGGAATCTGAAAGGCGTGAACACCTCGAACATGATAAATCCCATTGAACAAATGGGGGTGTACTGCTATGGGGTCATTGACACAGAGTAGCCAATAGGTCCCACCTTGGCCTGCGTTGCCTCTCCTTGACTAATCACGTGCTGCTTTCCTCTAGCCAATCCAATGCTATCCCTTTCGTGGCTCTTCTACGCTGCCACCTAAGCTCAATTCGACCCCACCACTTAGAGCCGCAATTTTCCCTTAAGGACTTTAAAAAAAAACTTTATTTGGCTTAACTATTAGTTGTGGGTCCCCTACTCACTTTATTTCCGCCCAACATTAGAAAATGTCAAAATAAATCAAAATTAATATTCCAATTAGCTGACTTCTAATTTGGAATATTATAGTCCTCCCCGCCAAAAATTGCTTGTCCTCAAGCAATGCCTGAACAAGCATCCTCTCTAGCTGACGTTCCCCCGCGGTCACTGTAAAATTTTCCAGTATCCCAAAAGCACCACTAAATCATCCCTAATCTATGCATTGCCCTGATATGAAGAGATCCCTCAATACCAGGATCCCAAGCCATCCTGTCCAACATGAAGATCCCCCTGCTCCACTCACCATCCTGCCAAGCATAAGTAACAAAAGCCCCCTGCACACCATTAGTGAGTAGGGAATCATGATGATATGGCACTCTTACCCACTCCTCATGAAGTTTCCCTACCAAGTAGTCCATCCCATGCATTCCAATAGTAGACCCTCGAAGATAGCACCTAATCCTTGCGTAGATAGTGTCTTGCTCACGTGAGCTTCTTCGTATATCATGTTATTGGCCCACCTGCCAAGCTACTTGGGTTCCCCATGCCATCGGGGAATCACTAAAGACCAAAGGAATGTTTGCATGACCTCCTCCTATGGTAGCCAGCTCATCCCTAAGGGGTATTGAGCTGTAAAGAGCAGTGATGATTAGGCCCCCTGCCAAACTTAGAGTGGTACCACCATGTTGATGTTGCGCTACTTTGATTACGGCATACTCCTCACCATGTGTAGATCAGATCCTCCTCTCCTAAGGCCTAGTGGCGGAACGTCGGTGAGAGCCAAGTTCATCCTGCGCGAGCATCACCTTGATGCCAATATCTACACCTAAAAATCTAGCTCTGATCCTATGCAGCAACAGATAAAGTCGGCCTTGCCATCCGATGGAGGCCTCTGAGTACCCCCATGTGCCAACCCAATAATGAGCTTGATCACTCTCTATCCTGAATCTGACCATCACGAGACAGAATGATCTATCAATCAACTCAATCTCTACCTCCCATAGTCGGACCTGCTGCACCATAGCTCTGACAACTACAGGAATCCCTCTATGCGTCATCTCTAGTCCCTACATGTGACCATTATAGAGGGTCCATATATCATGGGAAAATCTGATGTGTGCTAACCTGCCCTGTGCCTGCCACAGTGTGGTACTGATGACTGCTAGAAGCCACATGTGACAAATAGCCACCCCCAGAACGCAACCAATAGATGGATATGTGATACTCACAATCGACTCAAGGCATGTGGATCCTCATGTTCCTGCCAACCATCTCCATTGGTTCTGCCATCCACCCTCTCAATAATGTGTCGATACCTTGTTTGGAGCCTAGACACATATTGGGATGCTACCTCGGTTGTACCCAGTATCCTCTGCTCATGCATGTTCTCGACATTCCCTGAGAAAAGAGTGACACATGTCTCCCTCGTGACCTGCTCCCCAGGCGTAGCCTCAGTGATGACTGATATGCCACCCCTGCAGATGATCATATCATCCCCCAACCTGTGGCTATCAACTAGTACACCGACCCAATGCCATTACTAAGAAGTCTCATGTGTTGAGTGTCATCCAAATATCTTGTGTGAGCCTCGCATACCCGCTCATGCCCAGAGTGCCAAAGGACAAAAAAAAACAACTGTGCCAATGAGTGATGTAGAAGAGGGTCAGGCGCGTGAGTCCCTACGAATACTATCAAGCATCGTTCATTTGTCTCCCCGTCGATCCTGGGTGAACTACCCCAAAAGGTATGCCCGGTGTCTCCGTCCACGAGTCTCCCTAGAGGCAATACTCTAAGACCCCACTATGCAACACTATACACCCCTGCATACCACCGATCATCAATGTACTCCTCGACATGCCACTGCACACTGCGGCATTCCCTTGTACACCACTAGATACCCCCTTTTACTGTTGTACCACCCTGTATCGTCTCGTGCCTTGTCTGTGTAATATCCCCAATAGGAAATAGACAGTAATACACAGCAATACAAGCATACAACTATATAGGAAAAATGCCGGAAACAGAATATAAAGCAAGTACACATAAAATGCCAGGAATACTAAGCCATTTTATTAATCTGAGAATATAAATGGGTACAATGGATAATCAGAATAAGAGCACCTATCCTTGCACAAGGCAAGTGAAGAACCCTCTCAGAAACAGGAAATGGCTGCTATAGAGACTGCGTCCCAGCTGCTGGAAGAAACTGTCGAAAACTGCTGCTGCCGGAATGAACTGGAACTAGGGGCTGATCCCCTCGCCGGAATGAGCTGAAAATCTGTAGATCACCTATACTCACTGCTCCAGAAAAAACCCAGGAACCATAAACAAAATGGACCACCTCCGAAAATCACCCCAGAAACCCTCCTCAAGGAAAAACGTTGTCCCTCCGGGCCCAGCGCAGATACCAATTGAAATATGCTGAGATGGGGCCACAAACTCCTCAGAAAAATCTCCAACTGATAAACGTTGAACCTCCACACCGGAATAGCACTGAATCTCCTGCAGAAATCCCCACCGCTAAACAGCTCCAACTCAAACTGCGTCCTCCCTCCAAAGACTGCGCAGTCACCCAATGAAGCTCAGCTCCTCAGCAAAACACCCAACCAAATCACCTGCTAAAGACTGAAGAAATACCTTGCCCGAGCAGGCACTCGAAGTCCCCCGGGGCTAAGGGTGAGATCTCTGACCGGAGACACTCGATCGCACTAAACAGTGCTGCAGACAGGCTAAACAGCCAGCGTGCTCAAGAAGACAGAAGTCTAGCTCAAATATCATCAACATCAATAATCCCAAATGGAATGGCTCTCCCACCTTTTATAGTGCTAGCTCCCCTCAAAAACCCTAACGTGGTTCCCTCTCTCCACGTGCTCCTTCTAAGTCTGCGCAGGTGCTCCTAGAGCCTACGTGAGGCCTCCCTCATACGTGGTGTGGACCCCCAAGGCTTCCCTTTAAGTCATAACGTTGCTCCTACTAGGGAAGTACTTTATTTTATTAAAGTGAGTTGACCCCTCTTTCTCACTTTTATTTATTAATTAGCTATAGGCGGCAAAACTATACAAAAATCAAATATTCCAATTAGCGGTGCTAATTAGGAATATTACAGTCTCCCCCGGCAAAACGTTGCTTGTCCTCAAGCAACTGAAGTGATGGATGCTGCAATGTCTTCTCGCTCTCCCAAGTGGCATCCTCATCCAGAAAAAATTGCTTGTCCTCAAGCAACGCTTGAACAAGCCTACTCTCTAGCTGATGCTCCCTACCGATACTGCAAAATGTGCCTGGGTCCCACTGAAACCTCTCTAACCTCTGCATCACCCTGATACGAAGGGATATCTCAATGCCAGGATCTCAAAGTGACCTCTCACAGTACCAGTCAACCAATAATCCCCCCGGATCCCATCGCCACCATGGCCAATAATCGCCCAAGTCCCACGGCTCGGACTGTGCACTGCCTCTGGCTATGACTAATGCTCTAAGAGGTGAAGACCACCAATAAGCATCAATGCTCCTGGGCTCCTGCTGCGTTGTACCTATAGCTGCATATGCTACCCCTCCAACTGCATACCAACTCATCACCTCTCTCCAATCCAAGTCATGACTCAATCCCATGCTGATCCTGCTCTCCTAAAATTGGGAAGGAGTCTTGAAGTAACGACAACTGGTGCCCTCCTGCCGACTGGGATTTGTAACATCTACTATGTCCAAGGGCCCCTGCTCCACTGTGCTCCCTACGAAGAATACCGTACCATCAAGAGGGTACCAACTCATGATCTCTCGCCAGTCCATCTTGGAGGAGGCATCTGATGTAGCAACAACAACTGCATGTGGAACTTGCCTGGAAAGTTGCCGCCAACCCGTAATCATCTCCCACTGCCAAACTATCACATCTACCTCCAACATCTCCAGAGGATATGGATCTGTAGCTGCTGTCATGGTACTCTGTGTTTGTGCATCTGACTGCTCCACCTCAAAGGATGACCCCAATGCTAGCCACATATCCATCATAGGCTCAATGTGGGCACCCATCTGGACCTCACCCAAGGAAATGTCATGCCTGATGTCCATAGTATCCTCCTCTGCTGACTCAGGCTCCATCATGTGCTGCTCTAGCCGAAGCGTCACAAGTGACTCATCACCCAGAGTATCTCCTATACAGTCCCCTGACTGCTCACCTTGCACACTGTAATACGGCTACAATCTACTGTCATCATACCTGCATGATTGCTCTTGCTCCACAGAAGCAACCTCAACTGATCCTATGGACTCATATGAAAGAGAGTCCTCACCCTGGCATACAGAAGGAATGCCCTCCTGTTCTACCTCCGCCACCTCATCTGCATTGAATATGCCATCCACCCTCTCGGCAGTAATGATACAGTAATACAGTCAAATGCATCTTTGGAATGCTATCTCTCACAGACTTCCCAGTATCTCATCATCATCACCAATCTATTTTGAGAGAATATTTATATCTATATGACCATCCCAGGTAAACTCCAATAGTAATGCGATGTGCCACCCACATGAGATCATCTCATCCCTCGACTGTGGCTATCAAGCAAGTAAACCAACCGTGCCCTTTGCTAGAGATCTCTCGCCCCTGATATCTCTGAGTGCCATCCAAACATCTTGGGTGTGCCTCGCATACCCCGCTGCTCATGCCCAAAGTGCCAAAGGACAACAATAAAATCGGCTGTGCCTGTGAGTGATGTAGAAGAGGGTCGGATGCATGAGTCCCCACAGATGCCCTCAAGTATCGCTCATCTGTCTCCTCATCGATCCTGGGTGAAATACTCCCAACGGTAAGCCTGGTGTCTCTATCCGTGAGCCTCCTTGTATGCAATACGCTAAAACCATGCTGTGCAGCACCATATGCCCTCGCATACCATCGGTCATCCATGTACTCCTCGGCATGCCACTGCACACTGAGGCATACCCCTATGTGCTGCTGGATACCCCAAGCTACTGTTGTACCACCCTGTACTGTCTCGTGCCCTGACTGTGTCCAGGCATCGGTCACTCCCCGCGTGCTATCAATGTGATGTAGGACACTCCTACTCCACAATGCAGTCCCACACACTACGGTACACCACCATGTAGCTCCATGTCCACCAGTAGTCCATTGATCACTGCTAGAGGCTCCCACACATCCATGGATGTGATGTCCTAGAGTTGTGCCTCTACATATCGGACTACCACCAATCGGTATCGTCATGTCCACCGTCGCATCACTATACCCGCCGACAAATGGATCATCACTGCAAATCCTCCTCGAGGGGTCCGAGAAGTGAATCTCCCTATGGGTCAGTAGTGTTACCACCACTGCTTGGCTCCGCTGCATCCTCTGTGCCCCACACAAAGGTGAAGAATCCTTGGCCCCATACAAGGTGCCATCTGGTGGCCTGCTAATGCCACTTCCTCCGACAAACTCCTGCCAAGGTATGTTGACCACCCCGTGATCCCGTGTACGAGTGTCATACCAAAACAACCTAGGGAGTCTGCCCATAAACTGGTTGGCCACTGGAGCTGACCCAAACTCCCCTAGTGCATGCACATGCTCTACTGCTTGGCCAACTGTACCCTCCAAGACACAGGCAACCAACCTGCCTAGGAAATGATAGGTGATCCCACCTGGATCCCAATGCCAATCTGGGGTTCCTGTAATCCCCATGCATAGAAACTCCTGCTGAGCTACACTTGGATCCATCACCATCTCCATAGCCCGCTCCACCGAGTACCAACTCAAAATCTCTCTCCATCCAACCTCAACATGTGGATGCTGTACCCTGTGCAACTCTGATCATCTCATACCGCTATCCAAGTCAACATATGATATCTGACTAGGTCGCTCTGTCTCACTCTCTCCAATGGGAAGAGGTGACCCAACAATGCTGCTAGTCCCGTCCATGCATGCCTGAAGGGGAATGATCTGACGCTGCAATGTGCCCTCGGGTTGTACCATCAGGGAATCCAGTTGTTCCCCAATGCGGGCCAACTTGGCAGTCGACTCGGCACAAGCCACTCTCATGCCCTCCAGCTCCATGTCCTACAACAAAATAGCCTCCCGAACTGATGTGGCCTTCCCTTTCAAAACTCGAAGGCCTGCTTGAAGCCGACGATACCGCTGCCTGCGACCATCATCCGATACCTCTGTATCTCCTAGTGCCTCATCGAATGGGGATACATCTCCTGACACTGCACCCATCTGTGTGCTGCTACCACCCGAAGATTCGGACGCGACTCCGGTCATCATATCAATGGATGGCTCCACTGGGGTAGGCTCTACCTTCTCCACTACCACATCAACCGACACGGCCGAGGAGGTCTCCAATGAGGGTGAATCCTGTGTCACACTAGGTGTAACCTCGGACTCCCTGCAACCCTGTGTTCCCTCATCCTCCAAGTGCGAGGTAACCATTATAATGGTTTTCCTCTCCGGTACTCGGTCAAGCTGGAAAGAGGTATCCAACTTGTCCACCCAAGCTTTTCCTGAGCGCCTGGATGACCCGTCAAATGTCGGTAGATGGAATCTGTCCACTGTGCGCTGTAAGCCCCCATCATGTGAGCGTCTGTTCCCTCTGTGAAAGTTGTGAGGTCTACTATCACGCCGGAGCTGAACATAATCTCTGAATGAGATAAGATATCTGATCGCCGGCCCACGTGCCAGGTACTCTGCAATGTAGGCGTCCATCTGGTCAGGGTCAGTCTCCGGCTCCCGCTGTGCTCCTGCCCCTATGTCTTCATCCAGAAAAGTGGGCATGGTAGGACGTGTGGGTGTATGTGATGCCATATGCTGAGTGGCATCATGCTCCGGCAAATGGTGGGATGTGCCTAATCCCTCACCAATCTGAAAACCCCTTGGGGTTTCCCGCTGCCTAACCTCTGGCGCAGTGAGTCTCTGTGACACATCCTGCATGTGTTGGAGGAGCGCCTCTCTAAATATCCTCTCTTCATCATCACCTGCCATCGGCTCTTTCTGCTATGTGTCTACAGGCTCCCCATGAAATGGCACTGCTGCTCCAAGACCATACTACTGCTTAACTTCGACCTCCGATTTACCCACTGGAAACAACTCAAAAAATTCTAGGAATTTGGGAAGGTAATCCTTGCCCAAAACCCAAAATAACCCAGAAATGGTTTCTTCGAATTCCAACCTTCAAAATTTGACCCTTTATATTTTGGCCCTTTTTCCAATTTCGTTTTTGGTACCGCAACTGCTATTGCTCTCCAAAGTTCCAACAAACCTCTGTATGATCTCTTTCCCAATGTCATAGACCATAGGCTGAGCTAGAATTATGCTCTGATACCATTGTAATATCCCCAATAGGAAATAGACAGTAATACATAGCAATACAAGCATACAACCATATAGGAAAAATGCCGGAAACAGAATATAAAGCAAGTACACATAAAATACCAGGAATGCTAAGCCATTTTATTAATCTGAGAATATATATAGGTACAATAGATAATCAGAATAAGTGCACCTATCCTTGCACCAGGCAAGTGAAGAACCCTCTCAGAAACAGGAAATGGCTGCTATAGAGACTACGTCCCAGCTGCTGGAAGAAACTGTCGTAAACTGCTGCTGCTGCAATGAACTGGAACTAGGGGCTGATCCCCTCGCCGGAATGAGTTGAAAATCTGTGAATCACATGTACTCACTGCTCCGGACAAAACCCAGAAACCATGAACCAACTGGACCACCTCTGGAAATCACCCCAGAAGCCCTCCTCAAGGAAAAACGTTGTCCCTCCAGGCCCAGCGCAGACACCAACTGAAATAGACTGAAATGGGGCCACAAACTCCTCAGGAAACTCACCCCGAATGATGGCAACAGACACCACACAGACCTTTGGAATCTCTGCCAGAAATCTCTACCATGAGCAGCTCCAACTCCATTGCGTCACTCCCTCCAGGCCCAACGCGATTACAATAAACTCAGATACCCATAACCAAAACTCCCAAAAAAAAAACACACGCAAATCTCCTGCTAAAAGACTGAAGGAATACCTTGCCCGAGCAGGCACTCGAAGTCCCCCGGGGCCAAGGGTGAGATCTCCAACCGGAGACACTCAGTCGCACTAAACAGTGCTGCAGACCGACTAAACAGCCAGCGTGCTCAAGTAGACAGAAGTCTAGCTCAAAATATCATCAACATATCAATAATGCCAAATGGGGTGACTCTCCCACCTTTTATAGTGCTAGCTCCCCTCAAAACCCTAACTGCGTCCCCTCTCTCCACGTGCTCCTCCTATGCCTGCGCAGTTGCTTCTAGAGCCTACGTCAGGCCTCTCTCATGTAAAGTGTGGACCCCCAAGGCTTTCCTTTAAGTTACAACGTTACTCTACTAGGAAGCACTTTACTTTATTAAAGTGAGTTGACCCCCTCTTTCTCACTTTTATTTATTAATTTAACTATAAGTAATGAAAACTATACAAAAATGAAATATTCCAATTATCGGTGCTAATAGAATATTACGATACGTATTGACACCGATCACTCGCGTGTACTCAATGTGATGTAAGACACTCCTACTCCACAATGCAGTCCCACACACTACGGTACACCACCATGCACCTCCATGTCCACTGGTAGTCCACTGCTCAATGCTAGATGCTCCCACACATCCTTGGATGTGATGGCCTAGAGTTGTGTCTCCAGATGTCAGACCACCCCCAATCGGTATCATCACCTCCACCGTCGCATCACTACACCTGCCGATGGATGGATCATCACTCCAAACCCTCCCTAAGGGGTCCAAGAAGTGAATATCCCTATGTGTTAGTAGTGATGCCACCACTGCTCTACTCCACTGCGACCTCTATGCCCCATGCAAAGGTGAAGAATCCTTGGCTCCATACAAGGCATCGTCTGGTGGCCTGCCAAAGTATGTTGATCACCCCATGACCTCGCGTACAAATGTTGTACCAAGACAATCCAAGGAGTCTGCCCATAAAATGGTTGGCCATTAGAGCTGACCGAAACTCCCCTAGGGAATATGCACGCTCAACTGCTAGGCTAACTGTACCCTCTAAGACATAGTCAACCGACCTACCTGGGAAACGATAGGTAGTCCCACTCAGATCCCAATTCCAGTCTGGGGTTCTTGTATTCCTAGTGCCTATAAACTCTTGCTGAAGTACACCCGGGTCCACCACCATCTCCATAACCCACTCCACTGAGTACCAACTCAAAATCTCTTGCCATCCAACCTCAACATGCGGATGTTGCACCCTGTGCAACTCCAATATTCTCATCCCGCTATCTAGGTCAACATATGAAATCTGACTAGGTGGCTCCATCTCTCTCTCTCCAATGGGAAGAGGTGACCCAACAGTGCTGCTAGCCTCGTCTATGTATGCCTGAAGGGGGCTGCTCTGACACTCCAATGTGCCCTCTAGCTGTACCATTAGGGAATCCAACCATTCCCCAATGTGGGCCAACTTGGCCGCTGACTCGGCACAAATCACTCGTATGCCCTCCAGTTCCTCATTCTGTAACAAAATAACCTCTCGTACTGATGTGGGCTTCCCTTTCAGAGCTAGAAGGTCAGCCTGAAGCTGATGACACTGCTGCATTCGACCATCGTCCAATACCTATGTATCTCTTAGCGCCTCATCAAGGGCTAGCCCAAAGGATGGCTGCACACCCTCCTCCATAGACACTCCAACACGCAAGACATGCTCACTAGTCAGCTGCATGTGATTGTCATCCAAAAATTTTGTCATAGACCTAGAGGCCCCTGTACCTATCGGCACCTCAACAATAGTGGATTTGTCTCCCAATGCCTCATCAACCTATGATGCATTGCTATCATCAAAGAACTCGGTCACAACCCCAGATACCCCATCAATGGATACCTCAACAATGGATGGTGTCTCATCAGCAAGTGTATGCTCAGTTGTCTCCTTGCCAATCATGGGCCCTTGAACTACTCTTTCATCTTCTTCCTTAATCCTTCTCACCATCCCTACATCATTCCACGAAATTCCCCCTGATTTGTGCATGTCTCTTAGTTCACAGAACTCCCAAAAGGAGAGGGACGCTTGAATGTCATGTCCCAATAATTTCTATGCCTGCCAATTTGCTGCCAATAACTCCACATCAGTTGCAATAATGTCTTGCCATCTTGATGTATTGATGCAGGAACATCATGGTTCCAAATTTTGAACATTTAGTAGAATCTAGGGGTTCTTATGTTTTCAAGGGAGTTGGTTCCCTAAGTATTTAATTAAGTAATTTTCAATATTTTGAGTGATTTTATGTGAGACATTTAGAATAGGATTTAATTAAATATTGTGAGGCATATTTGTAAATGTTCTTGAATGTAGGAGAACATGAGAGATTTAGGCTAGTTGAGATTTCAAAGGGATTGTGAATCCTAGATTTAGGAATTAGTTGACGATTTTATGGATTTAGAGGATTCTTAGGATTTGGTTGAGAAGATTGAGGATCTGAACTAGAATTGGTTGTAGAACCTTCTGTATATATTTGTAAGCCTCAAAAGCATTAAGAGACCATATTCTTAGATAGGTAATAGAGGAGATTTGATTGTAAGCCTATGGGCATAGAGAGAGAGGAATGAGAGAAGGCCATTTTTAAAGAAAATTAGGCTAAGAGAAGGTTTTCTTACTGTAAATATTTTTTTGTGAACATAAAACTCAATTCTAAGTTTATGTGGGTGCAGTGAGTTGAGGTACTTCCTGATATGTTAATGAATTATACAATTGTGTTTATAATCAGAGTTCCTAATGCAGGTGTTGTAGGTGAAGCAGAGGAGGATCGGATTGAGAACAACATGCAAAGGCGTTGCAGCGATCAGGATAGTTTCGGGATACAATTAAATAACCAGAATAAAGCTCGGGAGGGAATTAACGCCCTGGACAAAGAAGTGAAGTCGCAGTGATTAATTTCGGGAATCTCTGTGTTATGAGATTCCAACCGAGAGGAGAAATGGACTACATTCTTCCGAAGGCTGCAACCATGATTTTCCTTTAAAATCCAAAGGAAGCGTGAAGATTTAAGACAGATGGTGGAGATGAAATTGCAACATTGAAGCGAGAGCAATGGATGGTCAAGATTACATCGCATAAATGAGGTCAAAGTTGAATGGTCGTGATCAAGTCACAGAATGAAGCAAGAGATGGGCGGACCACATTACTTCGCATCCAACCATAAGATTTTAGTGCATATCGTTATCGGTGATTTTTATATTTATATCTTAAGTTATCGCAAGTTAATTGTGGCACCATGCAATAACTGATTTGCGATGAAGCCTTAAGTTGCGATATTGCGATGCAATAATGTCATTGCATATCGCAGTCGGTTGAATGAACCTTGTTATCTCTATGAGCTAAACCTTGCGACATGCGATAAGGTAATCGCTGCGATTTGAAAAATCGCAAAATTGCAAACATTACGATATGGTTAAAACTGCCGATTTGCGATGAGTTAAAATGTGTGATGTGCGATTGGCGGAGTTTTTTTAATTTATGCGATATGCGATGAAAGATTGGTTTGGGTTGTGACCAAGGTCCCACAAAGCCTATTTCCACGTGTAAATCAGGATTATTTGTCATAAGGGAGCTTCCGCGTAAATGATTTTTTTTTAAGATTAAAGTGATTTTCTAAAGGTTCTTAGAGATACATGAACCTATCCTCGGGTTTTGGGTAGACTAAGTCTTAGGTTTGCACATTTGGGTATTTGCGGCCATGTGGCTGCATCATTTTTGGTATCAGAGCAGAAGATGATTTTTCGTGTAAAGGAAGAAAGGATTAAATTTTAAAACTGACAGGTAACATGCACACAGAGATAAAATTGTGGCAGAATATGGAGAGTAATTGATACTCTTGAAGAGAATTTGCAGAGGCAAAGGAACAGGGAATATTCCTTTCAAAGTGCAGATGAATGGTGGAACAAGATCATGCAGAGATCTTGAAGGTGATATGGTATGTTTTTATTTTAACTCTGGTTTGAGAATATGTTTGCATATTGCAGGTTGCAGACAAAGAGGGAATATCTCAGCAAAATAACAACAAAAGGAGTAGTAAGAAGAAGCACCAATTGCGTTATTGAAGGCAGAGTAAAGTGGATACTCTGAAGAAAAGTGGCAAAGAACCTAAGTGTTCTAGCTGAAGGTTGGACATAAATGACAAGAGTGTTCTCAGAAAAAAGTGGAATTGCAGAAGCTAATGAGTAAAGGAGTTGCTGAATAGAGGTTCTAGAGAAAGAGAACCAGTGTTACCAAAAGACTAAGCTCAAAGGAGAGAGGGCTTGGTGAGGTACTTGTAGCAGGTATAGAGACTTGCTGAGAAAGAGAGGCTTAGTGCAATTCACAAGTGAACAAGAAGAAGTTCACAAAGGAGGGGAAGTCAATGATCACTGAAAGTCATTGCAGAGGTTCAAAGGAAAGCCACAACAAGAATAATCTCATAAATAAAATAATGTAATAGTGATTAATTAGTTAATTAGTAATTAGGTTGAAGGCCATGTTTGACAAGACATGACCTTTCGTAAAGAGGCACCTGCGTAGGTATATAAGCAGGCCTCATTTGTAACATTCAATCATCTATCTCATATCTTTTATAATATAATATTTGTATCCTCATGGATATCTTTGTATTCCAAGTGTTCTAGAGTATTTAAGCTTGAGAAGGAACTTTGTTCGCTTCATTTGGTATCAAAGCAGTTCGATCTTCTGGCTGCTCACTACTGCACAGAGCCACGCTCTTCGATCCAAGTCCTTGACCGTCAAATTCATCAACGTTGTTGCCATTGAAGCGTTTTCTCTAAACCTTGGGAGTTTCTCCATTGTTGTTACTGAATTCATCAGAGGCCCTTGGATATATTATTTTTTTAAAAAAGAAGAAAATATAAGTTTTAAAAAAAAAGGGCTGTTAAAAAAACAAAAAGTCAAAAAAGTCAAAAAAATTAAATAAAAAAAGAAAAAGAAAAGTACATATCATAAAAGGGAAGTGAAAAAAAAAAAAGGAAAAGGTGCAAAGCAATATATATATAGTAAAAAAAAATATAAAAAAAAGAAGCAAAAGAACTTAGAAAAAAAAAGGTGAGAATAAGTAATTATACTGTTGTTTTTACTGCACTCGAACACCTCCATAGCGACCACTGCTTGACTGCACCGCAGTCATTTCAACCACACCTTACGTGGATGGCAAGGCTACCCAACGAATTCCCTGCTGCATATCACATTTCGATGTATCTCCATTCGACACTTTGTTCTCTTTCGTTTTCATTCCCCATGCATCCTCAAGTCCATTCTCCGTCGTCTAGCCACTTCGCCATCATCTTCCCCCCCCCCTGCTATCGAGCCGCAGTTGTTCCTCCCATTCGCTGCTTCTCTTGTCATCTATCTTCCATCTTTCGCCGTCAACCCCGTTCCCTGTTGCTGCAACCATCGATCCTCCTCACCACTTGTTGAATTCGTCGTACAGTATCAATTATTGTTCTTTCAAATTTGTGACGGTTGAATCTTGCGAATCCAAAGGGTTGTAAAAAAAATATGTATTTTTAATTAATATAATCAGAAGGTTAAAAAAAAATGACATACCCATACAGCTCTAGTCTTTGACTATTCAAATCCACACATTGTGCCATTTGATATGCCTCAGTGGCTTCATAAGGAAAAAATATAATTAACTTATATCAATAAGGATATAATCATCAATTGAAATATTATAAAAGTTATAGAAGTTATACAAAGGTTTACGAGTGATTTAGGAAGAGTTATTGCAATTAAATCCTTGCAACTCTTGAAGAAAAATCAACCTCAAAAAAGTATAAGGAAATTATGAGTGGATAAGTTAAAGGAGATTACACAAAGAGATAATTAAATCACTTTCATTTTTAGTATAAATATTAAACGTTAAAGAAGAAAAATTCAAAAAGGTAATTTTTTTAATAAAGAGGAGCGTAAATAATACAAGGAAAATTATTATAATAATAAATTATTACTATAATAAATAAATAAAAAATTAAATATAAGGAGGAAAAGTTCCATTAAAATAGGCAAGAGTATTGAGCTTATTTATAAAGGTTTTGAGTAATTAAATATTAGGAAATAAAAGGGAAAGTTCTTTAATTGAGGAAGAGTAATATTTTATTAGAAGTATATATTTTTAAAAACCTTAAAAACTCAATTCAATAGACAAAATGGAATCAATCATTGATGAAAAGGAAATTGAATCTAATTCGGAAAGGAAAGAAGGAAGATTTCCTAAAAATTATAGTATGTTTGTATGTGCGCTAATTAGAATCAAAGGGTCACTTGCGGGAAAGGAAGTGCTCATATCTATCGATCTTAGTCAAGAGAATAATTATGTTAGTACTACATGTGCTAACAAATTAGTGATCCCCGAAGCAAATATAACGGAAACAAATTCATTTCACGAAAATGAAAAAAATACGACATAAGGTATCTACACCTAAGTATTATGGAGTATTCCTTTGTCTCGCAATTTAATGTTAAAACCTTATTTTGTAACGATAGTGATATAGTTTTGGGTTCACTCTAGATGGAATACCTAGGGTCATTCATCCTTAATATGAAAAATAAGTTTTTGACATTTACTTACGAAAAGAAAAACATAACGTTACAAGATCTCACGGTGAAGCTGAACTCACTAACACCGGAAGACATATTAGATATCACAAGAGTAGCTCTTCCAGAAAGTAAAAAAGCAATACAATATTTACAAAGAGAAGTTGAAAAAATCACCACTAACAAGAATGAAGAAGTTGCTCGCCTTAAGGACCACTACGAAAAATTGCTAACGCAAATTAAGAAACTGAAAAAGGATAAGAAGTCGTTGGAAAGCAAGGTGCAACAAACTGTCGAAAAAATGAGCATTGATCCAGTGAAGGTCACAAATCAAGAAGAAGACAAGAAAGTTGCAAAAGATACAAACTTCGATGTTGCAGTTCAGACGAGGAACATACTAAGTGAAGGTTCCTACTCAATAACATCCTTGCCAGGAGAAAATCAAAGTCAAAACAAAAAAAGTTCCCTATCAACATCCAAATCATGGGAGCAGACAACTCAACCAAGCTATGTATTCAAAACAGAAAAATATTATGAAGAATACTAACGAATCATCACAAGTTTCCACTCATCGTAAGATTCCACAGAAGATTTATTTAGGATGGTCCGATCCATTCTTAGTGCGACAGTTTTGTTTGTCGCTTAGAGGATCATATCAACTTGTATCGACAAGGATGACTGCCCCGAGACGAGAAGATGTTCATAGCAGGAAAAGAAATCGAGGCCTTTCATCGACAAGCTTTGAGGACAAAGCTTTTTGAGCGGAAGGCAATGTCATAAATAAAATAATGTAATAGTGATTAATTAGTTAATTAGTAATTAGGTTGAAAGGCCATGTTTGATAAGACATGACCTTTCGTGAAGAGGCACCTGCGTAGGTATATAAGCAGGCCTCATTTGTAACATTCAATCATCTATCTCATATCTTTTATAATATAATATTTGTATCCTCATGGATATATTTATATTCCAAGTGTTCTGGAGTATTTAAGCTTGTGAAGGAACTTTTTTCGCTTCAAAGAAATATGCCAAGGAAAAGGGCACAGAGATGATGAGTCAAGAGGAGATTGATAGAGAAAAAGCTGAGATAAAATTCCATCTTGAGTTATTGATGGAAATGTTATAGAGAAGTAAAGAAGACCAGAGGTATAGTTATATAATGAGAAAGAAGGTGAAATGGCACAGACTACAAGAGAAGAGAAATCATCAGGTGAATACTAAGTTAATAGAGTATCTTAGAAAGCTTGAGCATACAATGGATGTTAAATTGAGGTCGGAGAAGCTCAAAGGAGTTGAGCTATAGGAATCTGTTGAGATGACAACAGAAAATGAACAATTACTAAAGATTGTTCAAAAGAAAGAAGAATTCTACATTCAAGATGCAATTAAAAAGCATGATCAAGAAAAGGTATTTACTGTTCCTAATGAGATTGTAATTTTTAGGCATGATGATTTAGACATGTGTGTAGATTTAGCAAAGGGATAAGGGCCATCTGATGATTGGGCAACAACAAGTGAAGGTATTGAAAACTGTGTGAAATCTCCAAATTCTACTCCAATTGAAATTGTTGAGTTATATAGAAAGTTAGATCTTCAAAGAAGAAAGTTGGAAAAGCAAAGGATATATACTCAGGATGAATTGTTGAAGAAGGAAGACAAAGAAATTGTCATGAATGACAATCATGAAGAAGAGGGTAAGGATGTAAGAGTTGTAATAAGAGTTCAACAAAACGAAATTACAGAGGAATGAGTTCATTATTGTGAACCAGAGCAGGGATACATCCTTAAAACATATGATATGAAGGAGAGACTAGCTGACATTCTCATGAGCTCTTTGGAGAATTTAAATTAGCATACTGTTGTGTTGACAAAGGAGTTAGAGGAAAACTCAAAGCAGCATATTGAGATGTTTCCAAAGAAGGAAAAGGAAACGAGGCATTATATTTTTAATTTTGATAATTGGTTTATGATTACAGGTTTTGATGAAGGCACTGTTGCAAAGATTAAAGAATATTTGGCACAGGAGAATAGTCAAATGAAGGAGAGAGATATCCTCAAGGATATTCAGGAAGTTTGGATGGCAGAAAAAGCAATATCTACAGAAGTATCTAGAGAAATCTCGAGAATAATTGTATAAGTTGAAGCAGGAGAAGTTGAAAAAGAAGAAATAATAAATGGCAGAGGTATTACCAGTTAGAAGATAAACTAGACATGGAGATTGAAAGAATAAGAAGGTCGATGATGAAAGTGTCTCAGAAGAAGACAGCAACAAGAAAGCAAAGAAGCAGCAACAAGAGAAAGACAACAACAGACTGTGAGAGCATAGATAGTGGGGCAATGCAACATAAAGTATGGAGACCTGATGAACAACAACAAACAACAAAACAACAGAAAGGAAGAGAGACAGCCAAAGACAAATTACAAACTGAAGTCTGGGATCCAGGAGGAATTCCATCAAAATTGAAGACACATGATTTGGAGATCATGATTAATTTCTACCTTGGGAGTCCGATGCAGGAGCATCATGGTTCCAATTTTTGTACATTTAGTAGAATCTAGGGGGTCTTATGTTTTCAAGGGAGTTGGTTCCCAAAGTATTTAATTAATTTAATTTTCAATGTTTTGAGTGATTTTATGTGAGACATTTAGAATAGGATTTAATTAAATATTGTGAGGCATATTCGTAAATGTTCTCAAATGTAGGAGAACATGAGATTTAGGCTAGTTGAGATTTCAAAGGGATTGTGAATCCTAGATTTAGGAATTAGTTGATGATTTTGTGGATTTAGAGGATTCTTAGTATTTGGTTGAGAAGAATGAGGATCTGAACCAGAACTAGTTGCCAAACCTTTTCTATATATTTGTAAGCCTCAAAAGCATTAAGAGACCATATTCTTAGATAGGTAATAGAGGATATTTGATTGTAAGCCTATAGGCATAGAGAGAGAGGATGAGAGAAGGCCATTTTTAACGAAAATCAGTCCGAAAGAAGGTTTTATTATTCTAAATATTTGTTTTTGAATATAAAACTCAATTTCGAGTTTACGTGGGTGCAGTGAGTTGAGGTACTTCCTGATATGTTAATGAATTATACAATTGTGTGTATAATCAGAGTATTTCGCCTAATGCAGGTGTTGTAGATGAATATGGGGAGGATTGGATTGAGAACATCGTGCAAAGGCGTTGCAGCGATTGGGATAGTTTCGGGATACGATTAAATAACTAAAATAAAGCTCGGGAGGGAATTAACGCCCTGGAAAAAGAAGTGAAGTCGCAGTGATTAATTTCGAGAATCTTTGTGTTATGAGATTCTAGCTGAGAGGAGAAATCAACTACATTCTTCCAAAGGCCTCAACCATGAATTTCCTTTAAAATCTAGAGGAAGTGTGAAGACTGAAGACGGACGGTGGAGATGAAATCGCAACATTGAAGCAAGAGCGATGGATGGTCAAGATCACATCGCAGAAATGAGGTGGAATTTGAACGGTCGTGATCAAGTTGCAGAATGAAGCAAGAGATGGGCGAACCAAATTACATTACATCCGGCCATAATATTTTAGCGCACATCGCTATCGGTGATTTTTATATTTTTATGTTAAGTTATCGCAAGTTAATTGTGGTGCGATGGGATAGCCGATTTGCGATGAAGTCTTAAGTTGCGATATTGCGATGCGATAACATCATCGCATATCACAATCGGTTGAATGAACCTTGTTGTTGCTATGAGCTAAGCCTTGCGACATGCGATAAGGTAATCACTACAATTTGCGAAATCACAAAATCGCACACATTGTGATATGGTTAAAACTGCCGATTTGCAATGAGTTAAAATGTGTGATGTGCGATTGGCGGAGTTTGTTAATTTATGCGATCTGAGATTAAATATTGGTTTGGGTTGTGACCAAGGTCCCACAAAGCTTGTTTCCGCATGTAAATCGGGATTATTTGGCATAAGAGCTTCCACATAAATGATTTTTTTTTAAGATTAAAGTGAGTTTCTAAAAGTTCTTAGAGATACATGAACCTATCCTCGGGTTTTGGGCAAACTAAGTCTTAAGTCTGCACATTTGGGTATTTGTGGCCATATGGCTGCATTATGTATTATCCACCATTCTAGGCATAACGGATTTGTTGTATAATTGATAATGGTCTTGATTCCCAATTGTTGCATGAATCAATTTATTCCCCACATTAACCATCATTTGTTGCACCCTAATCACCTCATCCAAGGTTACTGCCATGGCATCTGAGTTTAACCTTTATTGGGATCTCATGATTTCTTAGTTTTTTATTCTGGTCTTGTCATAGAATGAGGGTTTCCCACAGGCTGAGCCAAGGTTATTCTTTGATACCACTGTAATATCCCAAATTGGGATTAACAGTAATAAAAGCTAAAAACTAAAGCAACAAAAAATACATCAAAACATGTAAATTGGAGCCAAAAAAAATTGTTGAGCCATTTTATTAAATTGAATGGAATGAGTACAATAGTGGTGCTGGAAAGCTTGCACTTGGGCCTGCTCAAAGCAGGTTGAAGAACAAATCAAACCCAAGCTAAATCTCCTACTGGAAGTGGCTTTGTGTGGCTCTGTCTCTATGCTGACTAGCCCATAAATGATGTTGTTGCTCCATTGAATCTACTCGTAGGGCCTGGAATATTGCTGCTCAAAAAATTTTGAGCTTTTAACCATGGTCTGCTCAAGAAAACCACAATAACCCACGAAGGATTTTGCCAAATATTAACCTTGGAATTTTTGCCTAATTTTCCCCTGAGTTGGGATCCTGGTTTGACCTCTTACTTCCACCCAGAAAATTCTGCCAAATTAATCTTGGCCTCTCCTCAATAAACCTGGAAAAACCTAGAAAGGGTTTGTCCTAGTTTTGACTTCAGAAATTGGCCCTCGTGGGCTTGGCACAATGAACTGTTGGGGGAATCGAACCACTAGAAGAATTTGCTTGGAAATGTCTCCGGAACGCTACAATAAACCCTAGTAGGAGGTGGCTAGCCTCCCCTCCAAATATCCTGATGAGAATTCCCTTCTCTCCAACCTCCCGAGTCAAACTCCTCACTACACTGCATCCTCCACTTCGCAGTCTGCTCCTTCTTGGTGGAGTCCAGAAATGACTACACTTCCTCCTGATGAAAATTCCCTCACAAAAAGGGTAGAACTCCTCTCCTGAGCGGGCACTCGAAGTCCGCCGAGGCATAGGTTGAAATCTCTACTTGAAGATCTCATGTGCTAAACAGCACTACAGACTTGGCTCTCCAGCTCAAGCGTGCTCTGTCAAAATGACAAGAAGAAAATAGCTTAATGAATAAATGAATCCAAATGAGCCTTCCCTTCCTCCTTTTATCCATTGAGGGCCAACGTATGCCTTGGGTCCCACCTTGGCTTGCGTTGCCTCTCCTTGAACAATCACGTGTTGCCTTCCTCTAGCCAATCCCATGTTGTCCCTTTCGCGCCTCTTCTACACCTAAGGCCAATTCGACCCCACCACTTAGAGCCGCAATTTTCCTTTAGGGACTTTAGGAAAAGACTTTATTTGGCTTAATTATTAGTTGTGGGTCCCCTACCCACTTTATTTCCGCCCAGCATTAGGAAATGCTAAAATAAATCAAAATTAATATTCCAATAAGCTGACCGATAATTTGGAATATTACACGAATCAACGGCCCATATTAGAAGTCTAATCAATGGCTAAGATTAAAACTTGACTTGATCTTCTTTTTCTAGAAGATTCACACTCTGTTTTATTAATACCTTTAATTATTTACTTTCCCTAAGTTTAGTCTTAGGGTCTCCATTAAAATAATTAATTATTTTAATAAAACATGAACCCCAATGGAATTTCCACAAACGGTTTTTGGGTTCTTTGGAATACTGATGTCCAAGCCTCCGTACAAATTTTAGGACTTGGAACACTTTTCAATGCTACAAAAATCAACAATTACCAAATGACAAGGCATACCTTTAGGTTCGAGAGGCCCACCTTCAAACATACAATCATGACAGATGGGCGAGGGACCACATGGTTGGATCAGGTGGCAGAGAAATAGCACAATGAGCTAGTTGGTGGCTTCAAGTGATTGTTGGCTGACGACTGAGGACCATCTTGGAGAAAATTTTCTCCTAGGGATATCACCCACAAAATGGTGGGTAACAGGCTCCAGAGGATGACAACATGATGTGCAATATGTAGTAGTGGATACCCCTTAAGGTGGGGCAGTTCATTGTTGGGTTGGGAAAATAATGGGTTTGTTAATGATGGAGGGGGCTCATTTAGGACCCATAGGAACCAAAGTGATGACCATGGTTAAGGGGTAGAGCTCATGTTTGACTTTTTCCCATGTGCTAAATTTGTATGTCCCAACCATCTTTTGCATTTTTTGGTATGTTTCTTGTTGAGAGTGGCCAAATTATGCTTTTCTTTTCTTTTTAGCTGCATCAACCTCCGGGGCATCATTTTGTAGGTTTTAACCCTGAACAGAAATTATCTACACACGAATCTTATAACAGAAAATAAACAATTGCGAGAGCATAAAACATAAAACAGATAAACACAGATATTTTCCCCTGGATCCCAAATCAGGACAACCAGCTTGATTTTTCATTATATTCCTTTTAGTGTTACAACACATATATATACATGCCGGAGCATACATAAACCCCAATCCATTAACCCTGGATTAGAACATAACCGTAGTTCCCTTGACCGGATCTACAAAAATACCAAGGGCCGAAAACCATCGAACCCCAAAACCATGTGCAAAACCATGCACAAAACCATGGACGCAGACTACCCAGCGGAAATTAAGGAACCAAAATTTTCGCCGGGGCGCTGCCCCGGACCCCAACAAGGGGGGCTATCGCCCCCCCTCTTACCCCCCCGCACGTGCTTAGTCGTGGAAAGAATATAACACATACCCAACATTCTCCCACTTGTTGTTTTCTTTCCACAGGGGGCCACAGGAGGGCTTAGTCATTGGGCCAATTCTTCAACACCCATTGTTTCTCTACACCAAGAGAACTTCTGAGTGCTCACAGACTTCGTCAATGCATCCGCAACATTCTTCAAAGTGTCCACCTTTACCAGCAACACCCTTTTAGCCTCAACCATATCTCTAACAAAGTGATATTGAACATCAATGTGCTTTGTCTTTGAATGATAAGCATGGTTCTTAGCTAAGAAAATTGCACTTTGGCTATCACAGTCTATCCTTATAGCTTGTTGTACCAACCCCATACTTGAACACAATCTCTGCAACCAAACTGCTTCCTTGCTTGCATGAGTGGCTGCTATGTATTCTGCCTCTGTAGTTGAAAGAGCCACTACAGACTGTCCTTTACTCATCCAACTGACTGCGCCTCCAAATAGGCTAAACACATACCCACTTGTAGATCTTCTTTGGTCCAGATCTCCAGCCCAGTCTGCATCAACAAAACCACGAATGTTCAACATTCTTTCCAATCCTGGTCTTCCCTGGTAGCACAAGCCATAATCACTAGTGCCACGTAAATATCGGAAAACCCGCTTCACTACTGTCCAATGCTCCTTCCCTGGGTTTGACATAAACCTGCTCAATACTCCCACTGCATGTGCAATGTCTGGTCTAGTACAGACCATTGCATACATCAGGCTACCCACTGCACTTGCATATGGAACACGGGATATATACTCCTCTTCTTCTTGTGTCTTGGGACACTGTTCAGCAGACAACTTTACACCTACAGGAATAGAACCACCGGCTTGTCATCCCGCATATTGAACCTCTGCAATATAGTCTCGACATACTTCCTCTGGTTTAACCAGAGCTTCCTCTTTTCCCGATATCTCTTAATTTCCATGCCCAAAATATAGTTTGCAGCACCCAGATCCTTCATGTCGAATTTGGAGAACAGTTGGGTCTTCAAATCTTGATAATTTCTTTGTCATTTCCAATCAACAACATATCATCCACATACAAGACCAGATATATAACACGATCACCAATTAATTTAAAATAAACACAATGATCTTCCTTGCTTCTGGTGAAGCCAAGTCTCCGTATATAGGTATCAAATTTCTGATACCACATCCTTGGTGATTGTTTTAACCCATACAGAGACTTCTTCAACCTGCATACCAGTTCTTTCTTACCCTTCACCATAAAACCTTCAGGTTGCTTCATGTAGATCTCCTCTTCTAGATCCCCGTGAAGAAATGTTGTCTTCACATCCATCTGTTCTATATCAAAATCAAATGCAGCAGCAACAGATAAAAGTAATCTAATAGAAGTAACTTTGGCAACAGGAGAAAAAATATCACCAAAATCAATTCCCGGCACCTCGGAATAACCTTTCGCTACCAACCGAGCTTTGTATTTCTCCACCTTGCCTTCTACATTCATCTTCTTCTTAAACACCCATTTGCTCCCAATGGGCTTCCTTCCAGCCGGCAACTCCACCAGATCCCATGCATCATTTTTGTGCAAGGATGCCATTTCATCAACTATGGCCTCCTTCCAGAGTTTTCCATCCTTTGAATCTACTGCCTCCCTGACAGTTCTAGGTTCATCATCAGTTATAGTTAAGGCAAAACATGAACAGAAAGCAGATGGACTATACCTTTCTGGTTGCCTTCTTTCCCGAACTGATCTTCTCAAAGCTGGAGTTTGTGGCTCTTCATCTTCTGAGTCTTCTTCTGTTGTAGAGTCTGATTCATCCTCCTTTAGTTCAAACTCTATCTTCTCAGGTTCCTTTGGTAGGACTTCATGTTTAACAACATCTTTCACTTCTCTAAACACCACATCTCGGCTGTACACAACCTTCCTTGTTTCTGGGTTCCAAAGCTTGTAACCCTTTAAACTATCCTTATACCCAATAAAGATGCACCTTTCAGATTTATTATCCAACTTGGTCCTTTTCTCCTTTGGAACATGTACATATGCATCACATCCAAATACCCTTAGATGTGAAAGAGAGGGTTTCTTACGAGTCCATACCCCATGTGGGGTCTTATCCTCCAACGCTGATGAAGGTGATCTGTTAACTAAGTAACATGCAGTCTCCACTGCCTCTACCCAGAATTTTTGTCCTAACCCAGTACCACTGAGCATGCTTCTTGCCTTTTCCATCAGTGTTCTATTCATTCTTTCTGCAACTCCATTTTGCTGAGGTGTGTATGGAGTAGTCTTTTGTCGTGCTATACCACACTTCTTACAGAACTCTTCAAATTCCTTCTTGCAGAACTCCCCACCACTATCTATCCTCAATGCCTTTATCTTCTTCTCTGTCTGGTTTTCCACCAGAGCCTTAAATTCTTTAAATTTGTCAAAGACTTCAGATTTCTTCCTCAAGAAATATATCCATGTGTTCCTTGAGAAGTCATCTATGAATGAAACATAGTACATAGATTTTCCTAGTGATGGAACTGACACAGGTCCAAACACATCACTGTGCACAAGTTCTAGTATCTTGTTTGCCCTCTTAGCACCAGAAGGAAAACTCACCCAATTCTGCTTCCCATATACACAATGTTCACAGAAATCGAAATCCAGAGAACAATTAGACATACCTTCTACCATACCATCTCTATGCAGTATCCGAAGGCCCTTCTCTCCAATATGTCCAAGCCTTTGATGCCATAGCATGGTCTTTTCTCCAGAGACAACTAGACTTTCTGTCCCACTTTCAGGAACCACATAACTGTTACACCCATCAATAACAGTGCTACCTTGTAGCTTGTACAGAGTTCCAGTCCGAACTCCCCACATTAATACTAGTGCTCCCCGAACCATCTTGCAGGCATCTTTCTCGAACACTGTTTTTACACCTGCATCATCCATCTTGCTTACAGAAATCAGATTTATGGCCAATGCAGGAATATGCAGAACACCAGGAAGTGTTCTAATCCTTCCACCTTGCAGCTTCAGCTTGACCTTTCCACATCCGATGATTCTGGCCCTCCTATCATCCCCTAGGAAGACATCACCACCATCATATTTCTCATACTCGCAGAACCACTCCCTATGGGGAGTGAAGTGAAAGGATGCACCTGAGTCAATCAACCATGACTCATGATCTACATGTGTATTTGAAGAAGAAGCCAAATACACATCCCCACCTTCATCCGAGGTGGTTTTGCCTCTGCAAAAGGAGCATCATCAGATCCCTTTCCTTTCTCAGGAGCTTTAGATCTGCATTCCTTTTTGTAGTGCCCTTCCTTTCCGCATTTCCAGCACACCTTTACAAACTTTCCAGGAGATTTAGATCTCCCTCTAGATTTAGATCTCCCACTCGAAACCTTATTCTTGTTTCTGTTTTGGGACCTTCCTCGTATAGATAAGGCATCTCCATTCTAGCCCTCCATATTTCTCCGTCTCATTTCCTCCGACAGCAAGGCTGAGACAATGTCATCAAAATTCAAGGTAGTTGTATTGCTACCTATTGCAATAACCAGACTATCCCACGAGTCTGGTAGAGAACACAACAAACTGATGCACTTATCTTCATCCGAGATTTTAATATCAACAGATGACAGCTGACTTACCACAGTATTGAAGGCGTTCAGATGCTCTGTCACCGAGTCTCCATCCTTCATCCTCAGGTTATACAGCTTTTTCCGCAGGAACAACTTATTCACCAGAGACTTAGATTGGTACAAAGTCCCAAGTTTTTCCCATAAATTCTTTGCCGTAGCTTCCCCAGATACATTCAACAATACTGAATCTGACACACACAACCGTATTGTGCTCTTAGCCTTCCGATCCAGTTTCTTCCAGTCTTCATCTGACATTGCCGTTGGTTTAGTACCCGGATCTACCGCGATCCACTGATCTTTATCCACCAGCAGATCCTCCATCTTGAGCTTCCACAACTCAAAACTCTGACCATTAAATTTCTCGATCTCTATCTTTCCGCCGCTTGCCATATTCTTTCACCGCAAGAATCGATCCCGCAGATCTCCCACTGCACAGGGTCTACCACAGGCCCGAGCAAAAAACCCTCAACAACAAAGGCGTCCCCTTGAAGCCGAAACAGCTTCGATACCAAATGTAGGTTTTAACCCTGAACAGAAATATCTACACACGATTCTTATAACAGAAAATAAACAATAGCAAGAGCATAAAACATAAAACAGATAAACACAGAGATTTTCCCCCGGATCCCAAATCGGGACGACCAGCTTGATTTTTCATTATATTCCTTTTAGTGTTACAACACATATATATACATGCCGGAGCATACATAAACCCCAATCCATTAACCCCGGATTAGAACATAACCGTAGTTCCCTTGACCGGATCTACAAAAATACCAGGGGCCGAAAACCATCGAACCCCAAAACCATGTGCAAAACCATGCACAAAACCATGGATCTGCATCACTCCAAATGGAAATTAAAAACCAGCCAAGCGTGGCGCCGCTCAACTCGACAGTAAGTATCGCCCCCCCTCTTACCCCCCCACGCGTGCTTAGTCGTGGAAAGAATATAACACATACCCAACACATTCTAGGCCCGATCGGGCATCGTTCCAAGCCCAACCCAAGGTGTGGACAAGGGGGGTGGGGGGAATAACCCTATGTGGACCAATGTGGATCTAGATGGGAAATTAGATGAATGGGGTTAAAATGAGTGTAACTGGATCGGGAAGTGGGACCACACAACCAAAATTGAGATTTACCATGTAGTGCCAAACCAAAATCTAAATGGTCAGTAAAGGAGATACCACGGGAGTAGGATATAAGAGTACCATGAAATCGGGTAGTGGAGACAAGAATACAAACCTAACCCACTCTTTCCGTCAAATCCCCCCACCAATTCATGCCCAAAATTGCCCATGACAAGTAAGGAAAATTACTCAAGTATAGCAATAAAAGGTCATACATTTGGGGCCGAGAGGCCCACCTTCAAACATACATTCATAACAGATGGGTGAGCGACCACATAGCTGGCTCAAGTGGCGGAAAAAATGGCACATCGAGCTTTCTGGGGGCCACAAGGGGCTGCTAGCTATCAATTGAGGACCATATAGAAGAAACTTTTCCCCTATGCATACTAACCACAGGTGGTGGGTAACAGGGACTACCCCTTTAGCTGGTCTAGGAGAGAGCTTAAATAAAGTGATTAGTGATTAGAGTGGCAGTCCCTACTCTGAGCGTTGTGCCTTAGGTATACACTTTAGACAACAAATTGAACTCATTTATTCTGTTATTTGTAAGGCATCGGAGTTAGCGTGTTTAGATGAAGTTAGGGTGATTCCACAAAACTAGCAAACCTGTTTAACTGATATGTTAAATTATTAATGGTTAGAACACTGATATGTTCATTTTAAAAATCTAAATAATGTGTGTTAAAGGCCTAAAAATGTGAAAAATTTATGGATATATTCATATAACCACCTTCTATTGCAAAAAACATTTAGTGGCATCTACTAGGTACATATCTTTTATGAGTATGTGGCTTATTGATAAATAAAGCTAGTATTTTCTGCATTTTATTTGTTTTAGGCATAAAGTTTCAGTAGCTCTACGTGTTCTCTTTATATTTAAAACTTTTTCAAGTTACTTTTTTAGTTGGGCTGCTGAACCTTTCAAGCTTGCAATCATCGTTGTACATTCTGTATTTATTTTGGAAAGTCATCAGACTTCAGTAGTTGTTCTCCATGAATTTCAAGATATGTTTGTTTTGCTTTATTACTATCTTGGAATGTGTTTATAGACTATAAACTTATTGTAAAGAATAGAGTTTTATATTGTTCTTTATTTCATGAGTTGTAAAAGTGAAGCTTAAAAGTAAAGGGGATTAGGATGTCTTTTCAGATGAAAATTTGAGGTAACTTTGCATAATTTTATGTGTCCCGTGAAGCTTAATCTCCACTTACTGTCCAACTTTCGCATATGGAATTTTTCAGCTTGCAATGTAAAAAATATGTCTGGTACGGGTATTGTTGTTTTATGCTATTTCGTTTCAAGATTTTTCAGGATTAGTATGCATGTTCTCTCTGTAATTATATCCATATCAGTATATTCAGATTGATATTAGGAAGGTCTTAAGGGATGAACATGAGTTCAACTTTAATATATTTAGGACTTTCCTCCTTTTCTTCTTGAACATAGTCAAATTTATATGCATTGGTGTTTTCTTGGCAACACTGCTAAAGCAACTAAGAGATGTTTGTATTGACACTCTTGTCCTTCTCTTCTCATTTATCATTTCTATATGTCGGAAGAAGTTCAACTGTTATTCTAAGTAATGTTTAATTCTGTCAGTGATACAGAATGGAGTCGCTTTCTTTTTCTGCAAAGTTTTCTCGAAGTCAAAACTGTTGTTTATTGGGTGCAATGATAGTGTTTGTATAGAATGTGACAGTAGGAAATGTATGTAAAGTGACCTTGTTAATTCTAGTTGACTTAATATGTATGATATGGATATTGCTAACCAACATAGTTAATATCTGTAGGTTTTCTCAGTTTTTCATTTCACCATTGGTGACAGCTGAAGCTACGGAACGTGAGATACAAGCAGTTGATTCAGGTGGTTATACTTTTTAATTCCACTTCAATCTTGTATTTTCGTATAATGCGTCATGTCTATTGCTGTGATTTTTAAAATTTAGTTTCTCCACATTATTTGTATTACAATCGTCATTTTCCTCCATAGAATTCAATATGGTTTCCCATGTAGTTTCTAATGAGTTTTCTGTATGAAATGTCACATACTGTAGAGTTTCATCAAAACTTCCAAAATGATAGCTGTCGTCTTCAGCAACTTCAATGTCATTCTGCTGATCCACAACATCCATTTAATAGATTTATATTGGGTATGCTACCAATTAATAACTTATGGATACCATTTTTTATATTAGCTTTTTATTGGGAAATATACTATATGGGCTTCTCATTTGATGGTCCTTATACAGGCAATAAAAAAAGTCTTATGGAACCATTGTCAAAAGACATTGATATGCGAGCAAAAATCTTGAATTTCTACACAGAATACTACCTTGCTGGACGCATGAAACTTGTTATAATTGGTGGTGGTGAGTAACAAATTTAAGCATTTAAGATAAGATAAGGCAGGATAAGATAATCTTATTAATGTCCAACTAATGGCTGTTATTTTATTTAAGATATTGAGGTGACTATTACCTTTCTTTTCTCATTTTGAATTGTGAATGTTGTGCTGCTTGCACATGTCAGAGCCATTGAATACCTTGGAGGAATGGGTTGTGGAGCTGTTTGGAAATGTTAGAAAAGGTGGTCTGGAAAAGTTGAATTTCTACAAGGAGGGACCTATTTGGGAACCAGGAAGAATCTTTTGGGTACAAGCTGTCCAGGATCTTCATGCTCTCTATGTGAGATGGTCATTGCCTTGTCTTGATAAGGAATACTTGAAGAAGCCAGAGGATTATTTGTCTTATATTTTTCGTCATGGTATGCATTTCAGAGATGACCTTTCCTAGTCTGAGAGTAAAAAGTTTGTAGACTTTGTGGACTAATGTTTGTCATAGTTCCTCAACTTCAATTCTATTTGGCATTACAAATATTTTGTAACTATCAAGTATTTGTTTAATTATAATTAGTTAAATATCACATGGCTTTAAATATCCACTTTCTCAATAATAAGTATTTATATACCCTCTAACTTCCTAAATTAACATCTAAGTGGAAAAGGCCTTGGGGAACCGGATGGGAGTTTTATCATTGTCATCTCAAAACAATTTCCCCTTCACTTTTGGCTGGCTTTCAAGAGGTCAAATGGGGTATCCCTTTTCTTACATAATTAATTATTAGGAGATATTATGCAAATATTGATTATGATGTAGCTAATAATTGCAAACATTTAGTTTAACAATGAACTGATTGAATCCCACAAATATATACGACATAAAATGCAAAGGATCCAGCATCTTAGTGATGTAATACCTTAAAATGATCAACTTTAGAAGAACAAGCACGAATCAAAATAATCCACTTAGATATTGTTACCACTCAAACCAGTTAGGGGACTTAAAGGGGTTTCTGATAGGGCAACTGCTAGACCAAGAGCAACGGTGGAGGCTTAGCCCACTGTCACCACGGCTAAGACTCCCTTCTCTTTACGGACTTTCACCGAAGGGAGGAGTCACAATGTTTTGGGATGTCACTTACAAGGATATGTCAATAAATGGTTGTGAAGTGATGCTAGAAACCCTTTCCCAAGGAGGAGGAGAAGAATGGCACTTGCTTGCTTTTTAAGCAAGGGACTTGTCTTCCAAGGGAGAGGGGGTAAGGATAAGGGAGAGGGGTACAAATTGAAAGGGTACTCATAGATTCCTAAAATCCAATGTAAACTTAGTTTCCCAAGTAGCCCTTGATGATTTATCTTTGATAGGAAACGAGACCACACGGGACAAGTGGACCCAACTCAAGTTCAGGGAGGGAATGAAGCAATCAACATTGTTCTTACCCTGGACAAGGTGAGGGAAAAGGATCAGACATGAAATTTTTCTTCAAAAGGTTGAATTGATCCTGCTAAGGTCTAGCCTTGGGGATGCTTAGGCAAAATCTCATCCTAGAGCTAGGGCTTGAGATTCTCGGAGATTCCACCATAGGAATCGCCTCAACTTCGGAGGGGAGAGAGGGGATCCACCAGCGCAGTACGGTCCAAGATATATAATTTTCTCTGTGGGTAGATTCTCGAGAAATTGATGTCTTACATGACCTATCAGGGCTAGACCTGGGGAAAAAGGTTGAAAAGAAGGGGAATTTGACCACCCTTTTGAGGGACTAGTGCCTATTTCTCTTGGGGATATGGATTCAAGGATGGTAATGATTGAGAACTCAGCTTCTTGATCATGGAGGCTCGGAAAGTCAACTTCGTCCAATGTTGAGGGAAAATAAGAAAAGGGACCTTAAAGCATTTATACTTCATGAAAATAGTGCATTATTATCGAGATAAAACAATCTCTAGGACATTTCATTCATCTAACAATGGCCCATACATTAAACAAGCTAGATAGATGCTCAATTCCACATTCCAATGATGCAACAACTAGCCCTAATTATAGCGAAGTTCAACAGTATGCAACAACAAGAATATATCATTAAAATTCACTTATAGTGTTACAGAGTATATCCAACTGCATCACATTTTCAAAAAAATGAAGCTCCAAGATAAAAGTAGCCCAAATCCATACATCAAAATTCATCCATGTGTCCAAAATAATCCTCCAGGAAGAAATGCGAAATTATTTAAGAGTAGAGAGATTCCAAGTGAAGTGATGATACAAATGAATGTATCTAACATCAATATATACCCTCCTAAGGAGTTCAAATTAGCCTATGAGCCTACATTAGCCCCTAATGATAAAATAATGTGCAAATAAAACCCCTATTGGTGACAAGCCCACCAAACTAGCTCACAAATGGAAAAATAACCCTCATAGGGAGCCAAATAACAATATGTACATGTCGTGGGGCTCTCCAAAGGCTTATTATTGTCCTGAAGTTTCATAATGAGGAATAAATTCCTTGGAATATGATGAAGAAGGGGGTGGCCCCTTGTTCTCCTCGTAGACCTTTGGTGCTCCTAGTGGGTGTGAGGGCACATAAATGACCCCATGGGTATCCATATGAATCAGAGATGCCTGTAGATCCTCTGCAAGGGCTCCAGTGATGGAATGAATGCAGCCATGACACCGTATGAGTCTTGGGACACCTGCCAAGAGTGTGGGGCTCCTGTGGGGCTATTGGGCATAACGTACCAAGCACATCACCATCATCCCAAAAGTGGATCACTAGTAGTCTCTAAACATTGATGAGGATTCATGGAGTGTTGTCTGCTGTTGTGGAGGCCCATGGCTCTCTATGCACACCCTATATGTGCCAATGTAGCCCTTGGGGGGTTAGGATCCCATACAGATATACCAAACCCAAATGGAAACCACTTGTAATCCTGCATAAGATCTAATGTGTCCCCTAGGCCTCCAGTACAACCAGTAATTGCACTTCACAATGGCATGCCCTTCCATATCGGGCTTTGGCATGTGCTAGTGTCTCCCTACTTCAAAGGGGGTTAACCATATACCTTAAAGTGGTTTCAGCCCCTAAAGGGGACAGTAGGTCCAACATACATCCTTTGAATGGGGGTGGTAAGTGATAAATAAGTGAAACAGAGTAGGGAATGAGAGTGGCAATCCTAGGCCACATATCGGGGCATAGGGGAGCCAAATAAGGGGAATCCCACACCAGGGTATATAACGTGTAGGAGGGAGAAATCAAGGTACATGAGGTGTCTCAACCTTGATTTTTCCACCCTTCTTTATATGCCTTTTCCCTTATATGAATATTCTTTGATTAACTGCTCGGGCCTCAAAGGATAAGAGCATGATGTGTAAGATATATCAGTAATAACCCCCTTTAGGTAAGGAGGTTCATTGCTCTCCAGGGTTTGGGACAATCGTGGGTTCCTGAATGATAGAGGCTCATCTAGGGCCTATGGAACCATGGTGATGACCACTGATTGGGGTAGAGCTCATGTATTGGCTTTTGCCCACGTTCTAATTATTTGTAATATTCCTAATTTGCGACAACAAATTGGAATATTCTATTTTGTTTATTTTGCCACCCATAGTTTGTAAATAAATAAAAAGTGAGTAAAGAGGGTCTAAACTCACCTAAATGAAATAATACATCCACCTAGTAGCACAACATTGTGACGTAAGTGGGAGTCAAGGGGGGACCCAACACCACGTGAAGGAGGGGGCCTATGTACACTCTAGAAGTTTCTCCAAGCTTCTACGCAGATAAGGATGAGAATGTGGATAAGGATGAGGATGTGGAGGAGAGAGAGGCTACATTGGGTTTTGGAGGGAAACCTACACTATAAAAGATGGAGGAGCCTCCTCATTTGGGGCATGCTTGGATTCTTGGATTATTGATTATTGAGTGAGACATTTGTCTTTCTTTGGCACGCTGGCTGTTTAGCCCGTCTGCTGCACTGTTTAGTGCACCGAGTGTCTCCATGCGGAGATCTCATCCTTAGCCCCGGGGGACTTCGAGTGCCTGCTCGGGCAAGGTTACTTTCTTAGCAGCATCCTCCAGGACAGCGTTATTGCTGTAGTAGCATAATACTGTGTTGTAGGGTGTTGCCGTGGTGACTTTACGACACCACTTCCTTCTCTTGTTTTTTAGAGGGAGAGTCTTTCTTTCCTTTGGAGGATCAGGTTGGAGGATATTGGAGCTGATTTGCAGATCTTGGCACTTGGCCAAAGTGTTTATTTCCACTACTGCGCAGTCCCTCTCAGTTTCTGCGTTATCTCCATGGTGTATTTGCAGTGAGGGTGTAATATCCCCGAAGGGAGATAACCAGTAATAAACAGAAATATGCCAGACAGATATAGAAAACACAATGCTGAACCAGATCATGGAACCAATACACATAGAATGCCAGAAAACTGAGCCATTTTATTAATCTGAAAGTACATAGAGAGGAGTACAGGAAAATCAGAATAAATGCACCTATCCTTGCCCTAGGCAAGTGGAAGCCCTCTCAGACAAATGATGGCTGCAACAAGGACAGCGTCCTAGCTGGCTGAAGACTGCTCTGAAGACTGAAGTTGGACTGCACTGAAACTATGAGCTGAAGACCAAAATATAGCTGATATCAATACTCCAAACCCTCACCAATGAAAACGATGTTTCTGCTAGTGACAGCGCTGAAGCAGATGTGGTGCTGGTCACCAAACCCTCCAGATGGAAAGCTCAGCTCCTCAAGGCCAAAAACGTTGTTAAGCCCTGCTCACATGACCCTGCTCACTAGATCAGCGTCCTCCCAGATGGATCAGCGTCCTATATGCTCAGATCTGCTGGATCTGAAGCCTGCAATCCAGATCTGTGTCCTGTCCTTCCAGATCTGCGTCCTCCTATATCGTATCTATCGCTTTCTCTCGATCTATGCTAGATCTCGCACTATCTCTTCTGTATCTGCAACCTCCAAGGTTTGATCCGATGTTATCTCTTCGCATCTAGACCGGATCCGCCAATATCTCCTCGCATCTAATTCCCCAAGCGGATCTAATGTTATCTCTCCAGACCGCCACCTACGGTAATCCGCATCCGCAACATCCGCCCCAGAATAGGGCAGAAGGCCGATCTATCAATATGAATTCCTCCTCCGTGCGCCGTTTCTCGCCGTATCCGGACTCGCGTCCTCCCCCGGAACAAATGGCCCTCACTCTCCAAGGCTGATCAGCGTCCTCTTTCTCCTGGAACAACGTCCTCTTCTTCTCAGATCTGCGCAGCCACAAGAGGGCTTCTTCCTCTCCAATTCTCCTGCTGAAAAGTGCTACCAAGTCCCACTGAAACTGAAGGGTGGTACTCAGAAAATAACCTTACTAGGGCGGGCACTCGAAGTCCCCCGAAGCCAAGGGTGAAACCAGAAATAACCTTACCAGGGCAGGCACTCGAAGTCCCCCGAGGCTAAGGGTGAGATCTCCGACCGGAGACACTCGGTTGCACTAAACAGTGCTGCAGACCGACTAAACAACCGGCGTGCTGAAGCAGACAGAAGTCTAGCTTTCAATATCAATATAAAATCATGCATGTCCAAATGAGGTGAGAACCCCACCTTTTATAATGCTAAACTCCCTCCAAACTTAACTGCGTCCTTACTCTCCTTTGACCTGCGCAGTTTACCTTGGGTCAGCCTGATGCCTCCCCATCATACTCATGTGGACCCCCAAGGCCCCCTCTCTAAGTTATAACGTCAATCTACTAGGAAAAGAACACTTTATTTATAAAGTGAGGTGACTAAAGTGAGGTGACCCTCTTATTTCTCACTTTATTTATTATTTCTAGCTAAAGCGGCAAAATAAAGCAAAAATGAAATATTCCAATTAGCAAGGCTAATTGGGAATATTACAGTCTCCCCCGGCAAAACGTTGCTTGTCCTAGAGCAACTGAAGTGATGGATGCTGTAAAGTCTGCTCGCTCTCCCAAGTGGCATCCTCATCCGGCAAAAATTGCTTGTTCTCAAGCAATGCTTGAACAAGCCTACTCTCTGGCTGATGCTCCCCTGCCGATACTGCAAAATGTGCCTGGGTCCCACTGAAACCTCTCTGTCTCCTGCATCACCCTGATATGAAGGGATATCTCAATGCCAGGATCCCAAACTGGCCTCTCATGGTACCGGCCAATCAATAGTCCTCCCGGATCCCATCGCCACTGTGGCCAATAATCGCACAAGTCCCATGACTCGGACTGCTCACTGCCTCTGGCTATGACTAAAGACCATGACCGCTGCTGCTCTGCATCTATGACTGTGTAAGCTGGCCCATCAACTGTGAACCAACTCGTCACCTCTCTCCAATCAAGGCATGGAGTCGAAAATATAATGAGGAATATCTCCCTTCTGTGGATCCTCCATCTCCAAGCAATCATCCAGACAAAATGAGCCACCTCCCAACAAGGCAACTCCTGAAAACCTCCTTCCACCTCAAGCTCTGGTAATGAAGGTGGGCTGAAAATATGAACTTGGCAAGCATCATAGCTTACCCCATGCTGTCCTTCTCTCCACTCATGACAAGCGTAGAGTCTATGCTGATCCTGGGCTGCAAAATTATTGCCCTCCAATGGCAAAGTGAAAAACAATCCACCATAGAAGGTTCCTCTATCCATGAAGAACAAGCTGGCCCAAAACAAACCATCCATGAAGAATATGACATGGTCATCATGGATCACCCTAATGAGATGTTTGTTGAAGGTTCTACATGAGGATACATAATGCAAACAATCTCTCACAAGGATACAACGTGGTCTCATCCACTGCAACTTCAGAAAATTACATGGCAAGCAATGTACAAGATTCATCACATCTACTAATGGATAGTAAATGGCTGAATATGACAACAACATAAGACCAAACACTTGCCCATAGCTGTACAATGGAAGAATATCAATCTCATGGCCCACCTCAAAAGAGAACACATATGTAGTAGTGGTGGCCATGCCTCCTCCCATGCTCCTATTAGAACATGTAGTGCAGAAAATACTCAAAGGCACATTCAGCTCATGTGTCTCTCTCATAATCAAGCCTCCCATACAAATCTGACCATACGCTGGAAGTAAGATGGTACATGGATCCATAAATGAGTCCTCCATAGTGTTTTGGCATGCTATGAAGAAGAATGAACCATGTGTTGTAAGAAGATAATCCTCCTCATGCTTGGAAACCCAAGTCAAGAAGAATATGCCATAGATGTCTCTATCATCACTACCTCCTCTTTGTGCAACAAATATGAAGTGATCCTGGGACCTATGGGTTATAGATCCACCATATCTCTGCTGCGCACACTTCATCCATAATGTTCTGCTCCAAGGTGACAACGCTGGGAGCTCATGCAAATAAGCTCCTGTCAATACAAGACTCTGCTCTTTGACATGCTCCTTGTCAAAGACTCCTCTAATGCTGCTGCAACAAGTGTGGAATACTCCCCAAGATGGAAGTGCTTCCCCGTCATCATCAAAGATCAAGGAGATAGTGCCATCCCCTCTTCCTGCAACATCATGCAAAGTGTGAGAGCAAATTTGCCCTTGCTCTCCCAGAAACAAACCAAGCAACCAAACAATTTGCTGCCTCCCCATACTTCCATCATACAACTCATGTGATGAAGACATAACGAGTATCATAGCAACACCATGCATACATACTCTATGCTGCTCAATGATGCAAGTATCCGGCCATCTCTCCTCCCCCCTCCGACTCTTAGGAAGAGTGTTTGCCAAGAGATGGCCAAACTCTTTCAAGAGTAACCAGCGCAGCCAAGCCTCCTGCTGCCTGGTAGCACAGATCTGCAAGTAGCCTCCTAGCTCCTGGCTCATCATCCCCATCCACTCAATCACTTGTGGATGCCTCCTTCTCCTCATCCGGTTACTCCTCCCATGAGGGCTACCATCCTCCCAAATCGAATTTCTGATTTTGCACTTCATGGGATTTTGAAGTATAAACTTCTCAAGGATCAATGAGACCCTATCAAGAATCAAATAGGTGGTAGGCAAAAACCTCCCATCATGATGTGTGTGGCTCAAGGAATGTCCGACACAAGCATGAGAGATGTTATCCATCCGAAGATGTCCCCCATCTTCTATCTGCTCTTGTGAGAAGGGAAGAAAGTCATCGCACCCCATGGTGTGTCGAAGTGCATCTCCAGTGAGATCTCTCCTTGAGACCTCCTCTTCCTCCATAGTCTGCTCCATTGAGTACCAACTCAAAATCTCTCGCCATCCAATCTCAACACGTGGCTGCTGTACCCTGTGCAACTCTGATCGTCTCATACCACTATCCAAGTCAACATATGAGACCTGACTAGGTGGCTCTGCCTCTCTCTCTCTAATGGGAAGAGATGACCCAACAATACTGCTAGTCCCATCCATGCATGCCTGAAGGGGAATGATCTGACGCTCCCTCGTGCCCTCTGGTTGTACCATCAGGGAATCCAGCTGTTCCCCAATGCGGACCAACTTGGCCGCCGACTTGGCACAAGTCAGTCTCATACCCTCCAGCTCCTGGTCCTGCAACAAAATGGTCTCCCGTACTGACGCGGCCTTCTCCCTCAAAACTCGAAGGTCCGTCCGAAGTCGATGATACCGCTGTCTGCGACCATCATCTGATACCTCGGTATCCCCTAGTGCCTCATCGATAATGGATATATCTCCTGATACCTCACCCATCTGTCGTGTGCTGCTACCACCCGAAGACTCGGACATGGCTTCAGTCATCACCTCAGTGGATGGCTCTACCGGGGTAGGCTCTACCTCTTCCACTACGATATCAACCGGCACGGTCAAGGAGGACTCTAATGATGGTGAGTCCTGTGTCACACTAGGTGTATCCTCGAACCCCCTGCAATCCTGTGTTCCCTCATCCTCTTCTCCACTTCTCTCGGAGAAGACCTCAATGAAGTGTGCCTTCCCTGTCGCACACCTGTGTCCTGGTGCCCATGGCTCCCGGGAAGTGAAGCACAACCGCTCCCTCCTCAGCTCTCTCCTGGCCTCATCGTCAAACTGCCCTCGTCCAGGATTCGCCTTGGGAGGCGGAGCCCTCGTGTCCTTACCCTTAGGCTAGAAGGCCTGTCTCTGGGGATAAGGTGTCCGAGTTCTGGGTAAGACATCCTGTAAGTCCCGAATCCTGCTGATGGCATCCTGAAGGGTAGCCGGTCTGTTCGACAGACTAGGCTACGAAGTGGCTCTGACAGCCACCCCACAAACATGCAAACCATCCGAGCTGCCGATAAATCAGGTACCATCACCGAAATCCTCAAGAAGTCTGAAATGTATGTCTCTGCACTCCCAGTCTGTTTGAGCTTGGTCAGCTCACCAAAATGCTGCTCCGGATCCCTCCTGTCAAAGCGCTCTACCACCCTCCGAGTAAACTCGGCATATGTCGTCACTGTAGAATGCCCGAGTGTCACCATCCCATGGAACCACCAATCCCGAGCCTCACCATCCAGATGCAATGTTGCCACCTTAATGGCCTCTGACTGCGTCATCTGGTTAAGCTGGAAATAGATGTCCAGCTTCTCCACCCAGGACTTTGCCGAACTGTTTGATGAGCCATCAAACCTGGGCAAATGAAATCTACTAGCTGCACGGTGGTCATCACGGTGGTATCCGTGCCCCTTGTGCTGGTGCTGCTCAGGGGGTTTGATGCCGCATCGATACTGGAAATAGCGCTCCAAGGGGAAAGCATCCATGAATGCCTGACCTAGGATCTGCCACTCTGCAAAAACGGCTGCATATCGAGCTGGACTCACATCTCCTGCCATTGGCATTTTCTGCTAGGTGCCTACAGGCTCCTCAGAAACTGCACGGCTGCTGCAAAGCCATACTGCTGCTTAACTTCGACCTCCGATTTACCCACTGAAAACTATTCAGAAAATTCTAGGAATTTTGGAAGGTGATCCTTGTCCAAAACCCAGAAAAACCCAGAAAACGTTTCTCATAATTCCAAACTTCAAAATTTGACCCTTTTTATTTTGGCCCTTTTTCCCACTGCGTTTCTGGTATTGCACTGCTATTGCTCTCCAAAATTTCAGCAACCCTCTGTATGATCTCTCTCCCAATGTCATAGACCACAGGCTGAGCCAGAATTATGCTCTGATACCACTGTAATATCCCCAAAGGGAGATAACCAGTAATAAACAGAAGTATTCCAGACAGATATAGAAAACACAATGCTGAACCAGATCATGGAACCAATACACATAGAATGCCAGAAAACTGAGCCATTTTATTAACCTGAAAGTACATAGAGAGGAGTACAGGAAAAATCAGAATAAATGCACCTACCCTTGCCCTAGGCAAGTGGAGGCCCTCTCAGACAAATGATGGCTGCAACGGACGGCGTCCTAGGCATTTGATGAAAATATACAGAAAATGAAGATAGGGCCCCTGCCAAGAAGCCTGTGTTTAAGACAAAAGATAGGTGATATCAATACTCGAACCCTCACCGATGAAAATGTTGTTTCTGCTATTGACATGGTGAAGCGGATGTCGTCACGGTCACCAAACCCTCCGAGATGGAAAGCTCGGTCCTCCAAGGCCAAAACGGTTGTTAAGCCATATACATGACCACTGCTCACTAGATCGAGGCGTCCTCCCGGATGGATCGGCGTCACATGTGCTCGGAATCTGCGGATGGAAATACCCCTGCAATCCCGGTCTGTGTCTGTCCTTCCGAGATGCGTCCTCCTATATCGGATCTATTGCTCTCTCTCGGATCTATGCTAGATGCGGCAATATCTCTTCGGATACCGCAGCCTCCAGAAATTTGGATCTGATGTTATCTCTTCAGATCTAGGCTGGATCTGCCAATATCTCCTCAGATCTGCAATCTCCCAAGCTGGATCTAATGCTATCTCTCCAGATCTGCCACCTACAGAACCAGATCTGCAAATATCTGCTCAGATCTACAATCTCCAAGGCTGGATCTATCAATATGCCTTCCTCCTCCTGGTACAGCGTTTTCCCTGCTCAGATCTGGACTGCGTCCTCCCTGGAACAGCGTCCTCACTCTCCAAGGCTGATCAGCGTCCTCTTTCTCCTGGAACAGCGTCCTCTTCTTCTCAGATCTGCGCAGCCACAAGAGGCTTCTTCCTCTCCAATTCTCCTGCTGAAGATGCTACCAAATCCCACTGAAACTGAAGGGTGTTACTCAGAGAATAACCTTACTAGGGCGGGCACTCGAAGTCCCCCGAAGCTAAGGGTGAAACCAGAAATAACCTTACCAGGGCAGGCACTCGAAGTCCCCCGAGGCTAAGGGTGAGATCTCCGATCGGAGACACTCGGTTGCACTAAACAGTGCTGCAGACCGACTAAACAACCGGCGTGCTGAAGCAGACAGAAGTCTAGCTCTCAATATCAATATAAAATCATGCATGTCCAAATGAGGTGAGAACCCCTCCTTTTATAATGCCAAACTCCCTCCAAAACTTAACTGCGTCCTTACTCTCCTTTGACCTGCGCAGTTTACCTTGGGTCAGCCTGATGCCTCCCCCATCATACTCATGTGGACCCCCAAGGCCCCCTCTCTAAGTTATAACGTCAATCTACTCGGAAAAGAACACTTTATTTATAAAGTGAGGTGACTAAAGTGAGGTGACCCCTCTTATTTCTCACTTTATTTATTATTTCTAGCTAAAGCGGCAAAATAAAGCAAAAATGAAATATTCCAATTAGCAAAGCTAATTGGGAATATTACAGAGGGTTTGTCGGTTGATTTGAGGGGAAGATCTCAAGTGTAAGGATCAGCCTTCCACTCTGGAGATCTATTGGATGAGGTCTATTTCAGTTGCTCATCATCTTCAGCCTTCTCTATTTGGTTTCAGTTTGGAGTTGCAGTAGCTGCCCAGCAACTCCGACATTTTTGTCGTATTGTGTATTCCAGCCAATCCCTTGGAGGATTGAGTTATTCTTGCTTATAAGGGTTAGAGTTTTGCTCCCCTATTGTATTTGAGCTATATATTGTCATATCTATGTATTGGAGCAGCATTCTATCTTAGACTGCGTTTTTCATAGCCTAGGGTTTATGCAGAAATAGCAATGATTTTCATGTTTATGTACATGTGTTGTGGAGGCTTGCATTTCATCTCTTGAGAGGTTGTTTCCTCAATATTTTGTACTCTCTCTTGCTACTATATATATTATTGACTATATATTCATCTTCTTGTCTCACATCTTCTGGAGAAAACACTGAAAGGGTTTCTGCATCAATCTTTGTCTTGCGGCACCTCTATTTGAGGGGTTTTTCTATATAAACTGTTGTTTAAGCTTGCTGAAAGCATATGCCTTGTTATCAAACTCATTCTCTGATTATTCATAGTTATTTTCATCTCATACCTTCATAAAACACGCTTCCCTTGCTTCAGCAAATTTCTGCATACTCAAAGTCTTGGGAAATCAGGGTTTTTCTTGACTAGTCGGGAAGGAGGAACTGTTTAACATAGAAAAACGCCTTTGTTTGAGCTGAAATTCGACATGGAAGTCCCTATTGACATATTATAACATATTCCAGAACCTTGACCCGTCATTTTACGCATATTTCCTTATTCACTCATTTTAGGGCCAAAATCCTCACTTTTCCCCACCTTTTTGCCCTTAAAATCTGAGTAAAGGTTGCTGCTGATATTTATTTTGGTTGCTGAACATTTTTAGAGATATTATATGATAGATGAAGCCATAATACCTGAATAATGCGTTTTTCAGGCATGATCTGCTGAAAATTCCATTTTTGGGATACTACATTATTTTTGTCCCAACCATATTTTACATTTTTTTTTACAATTTCTTGTTGAATGTGGCCATTTATGCTTTTACCTTTTCTTTTAGCTGCTTCAACCTCTGGGGCATCATTCCAAGCCTGACCCAAGGTGGAAGCAAGGGGATAGGGAAGCTGACCCTATTTGGACCCGGAGAGACAATGTGGACCCATGTGGGAGAAATGATGAATGGGATTATAATGAGTGGAAGGGAATTAGTACATGCAGACAAAGGAGTGGGACCACACACCCATAGTCGGGGTTTCCCAGGTAGTACAACCCTAGAACCAAATGGTCAATAAAGGAGATCCCATGGGACTAAGGTGCAAGGGTAAAAGCCAAAAAATATCAAGGGGACAGGAGCACAGACTAAGCCCACTCTTTCCGCCAAATCCCCCATCAATCCATGCCCATAAGTATCCATTATAAGTAAACTCAATACTCAATTACCAAATGAGAAGACATACCTTTAGATTCGAGAGGCCCACCTTCAAACATACGATCAATATAGGTGGGTGAGGGACCACATGGCTGGCTCAGTTGGTAGAGAAATGGCACAACGAGCTAGTAGGAGGCTATAAGGGGGTACTGGCTGCAGGCTGAGGTCCATCATGGAGAAAAATTTCTCCTAGGGATATCATCCACAAAGTGGTGGGTAACATCTGGCTCCAACTAGGACGTGACCTCTTGAAGAAGTGGGAAAGGCTACCTGAATGGGAGGTTAGGAGAACTCCAACAATCTCTTGGTCACCGTAGACCTGTTATTTGCACATGTCAAAAAATCAAAGCCACGGGGAAGCATGTTTTTCACAGTTTCTTATGATCACCCATGCTAAATTTCAGCACATAAAACCAACTAGTAAATAAATAAAATATGCAATTTTAATTCTAAATACATTTAAGCTATCATGAGAAATATCATATGACATTACTTCTAATGCATAAAATCGTCATGCAATGCATCCTACTAATAAGATGCATATAGATATGCTACCACTAAGTGTAATCATAAAACCAATGCAACCAGCATATTATCTGATCGATATAAATATATATGCCTATATGATTACTCATGTAGCAAATCCCAAAGCAAATGCGAATACAATTATACGGAGGATCAAACAGGTGGGAGGTGGGTAGGCATGGTGGCCACTCATGGACAATCATGTGAGAAGAGGTAAGCGAGGGATGCAATCTAGTCCATAAGATCCTCTCTTCTAACTAAAATATAGAGATTTCAATGACTAGGCTCATAAACTTTCGATGGATGGCAACCTCGGGCATATTATCTCCATTATCATTATGTCATATTTCATTGTCTCCACGGGGTTATGATTAATAAGAGAGGGATGATGATGAGATGGAGAAACACAGGTAGGTTGCTCATGATGATCACATTGGAAAGGGGAGATTATGGATAGATCATGATCTCGAGGGGGTGCCCAAAGAGATAAAGCGGGTTCTTTCTTGACACCACACTCGGAAGGGGAATAAGGCTTACAGACACTTGAGGTAATGTGACAAGGGGTGAGGGAATCACTTGTGGGAGACTCAAGATGATGAATAAGAGGAAAATACAAAGGGGAGAGTGAATCATTATATCTAACAGGTTTATATTCCTCCAAATCATAATCTAAATGCTTAAGTGATTTGAATATGGAATCATAAGGAAGATTGATGGGAGCCTTATCCATTTCATCATTATTAGTGCCGAAGATTGAGTCTTCCCTAAAAGAAGAATCAACCATCTCCAACTGCCCCTACTCATACAAAGGAAAATAGTTATCCTCCATCCCAAAGGTATGATAGATATGTCATTGTAAGTAATGCTTGAGAGGAAAGGAATATTAATCTCAACGTCATCCTCCTTATCGATGTCATAAATGGGAACATAATAAAAACGAGGACCAGCAATCTCCCATTTCCCCTTTTCAATGTGGAAGTAATCTTCAATGTCATTTTCCAAGGGGATAATGGGATCCCCTTCCTCAAGTTTCTCAAAAGGAGATTCATCGAGAGTAATATCCTTGAGAAAGGCATGGTTAGTCTCAATTTCACTTTCCATGGATTCATCGTTCCCAACACGTGTTCTCAAAATAATCCTTTTCATCATATGGACCCAAGGAGGACTCATTTTCCCATTTATTACTTGGGTTCTCAAGGTCTTGATGATGCTCAATGAAGGCTTCCTCTTGAACGCTCAATGTGGGGCATACCTGAAAATGTCTAAGAAAGCCATCAACAAACTCCTCAATGATGATATGCTCCTAGGTTCGTGATTTTGCAACCATGATTTATGACCATAGAGGGAAATAAAGAATAACAACATGAGGACATCCTGGTAGACCACTTTCTCCTTTGAAGTAAAGTTGGGTTACCATCAAATACGAGTACCCAACTTACCATCCTTCCTGTGACATGATTGGATGCTAGCAATGTCCAAAGCAGGAAATTTTATAAAACAACGCGAACCTATTTGAGATATACATGACAAATACATAGGAGTCGCCAAGGTGAATTTGAAGATGCCTAGAAAAATACTTGTTTCACCCTACAAGCATTGACCTTAAAGTTCAATGATGAACTAGGGCTTTGTTCTTCCAATGGAATCGCCAATAATGATATGTCAATATGTCATAAGGGGCAAAAAACACATCTCGTGTCCCCGGCAACGACGCCATAAATGTTACTACTCAAACTAGCAGGGGACCTAAAGGGGTTCCTGATAGGGAAAATGCTAGACCAAGGGCAACTGTGGAGGCTTAGTCCACTGTCACCACGGCTAAGACTCCCTGCTCTTTACGGAATTTCACTAATGAGAGGAGTCTCGATGTTTTGGGAACCCACTTAGAAGGATATGTCAATGAAATGAAGTGATTTTAGAAACCCTTACCCAAGGAGGAGGTGAAGAATGGTACTTGCTTGCTTTTTAATTAAGGGACTTGTCTTCCAAGGGAGAGGGGGTAAGGATAAGGGAGAGGGGTACAACTTGAAAGGGTACTTCCCGATCCCTAAAATCCTATGTAAACTTAGTTTCCCAAGTATCGTTTGATGATTTATCTTTGATAGGAAACGGGACCACACAGGACCAAGTGGACCCATCCCAGGTTCGGGGATGGAATGTAGTAACCAATGATGTTCCTACCCTGGACAAGGTGAGGAAAAAAGATTAGGCAATAAATTTTTCTTCAAAAGGTTGAATTGATCCTGCTACGGTCTAGACTTGGGGATGCCTAGGTAAAATCTAGTCCTAGAGCTAGGGCTTGAGATTCTTAGATATTCCAGCATAGGAATTGCCTCAAATTTAGAGGTGAGGGAGGTGACCCACCAACGCAGTAGCCTCTAAGAGATCAATTTTTTTCTTTGGGCAGATTCTCGGGAAATTGATGCCCTAGGTGACCTATCAAGGCTAGACCTGGGGAAAATGGGAAAAAGGTTGAATGGTAGGATATTCCGATTACCCTGTGTTCGAGGTACAGTTCAGTTCGAGATTCATTACAGTGCAGGAGCATCTCCATTGTTGATTGGTTTCAATGATTCTGATTGGGCTGGTGACCCTAATGATCGAAAGTCTACTGTAGGATATGTATTCACTCTTGGTTTAGGACCTATTACTTGGTCTTGTAAGAAACAAACTGCCATCTCTCTTTCTTCAGTAGAAGCAGAGTATCGTGGTGCAGTTGAAGCCAGCAAGGAAGCCATGTGGCTTCATCAGATCCTGTCTGAATTTGGTCTTCATTAGCAACATCCAACTACACTTTGGTGTGATAATCAGAGTGCCATTCAGCTATGTAAATATCCAGTTCATCATCAGCGTATGAAACACATTGAACTCCACATACACTTCATCAGAAAGCTCATTCATGATCGTGTTCTTGAAGTGCAGTACTGTCCAACCAATGATGAAGTAGCCAATATCTTTACAAAGGCTCTCACAGAAGCAAAGTTTACCAAACTTGCTTGGAGTTCAGGAAAGTCATCATTAAGGGGGGATAGGCTCTAATGCCTCCTTCCTTCTCCTATTGTGTCACCTTCGTAAATCCTTCAATCCCATCCCAATTTGTTCTTAAGGGGGGATGTTAGGATATTTCGACACATAGGAAATAGTTAAGAATAAATCCAAAATCCGCACATGTACTATCTGAGGAAACCAAATTGATTAAACGCATCCAGCACATCCACCAACAGGTCCATAACATCCTGGACAAATCCAATACCAAGTTCAACAAAATTTGCCTCTCACGGAGGAACTTAACGCAATGGGGACCATTGCTTCCTAAGGAGGGAGGAATGATCTAGGTGGGTATTGGTGGCCACCCACCTATTCCATTTGGACCTGCACCATCAGTTCTTTCAGTTTTTCACTTTCAGCACAGCTTACTATTTTTAGCAAGTTATCGGTTCCTGAACTTTCAGAGCCATTTGGAGGCTCTAATGAGCCACGTGGATAATGTTGGCCACCCACCTATCCCATTTGAACCCCCACCATCGGTTCTTTCAGTTTTTTAGTTTCAGCACAACTTACTATTTTTAGTAGTTTTTCAGGTTCTGAACTTTCGGAGCCGTTTTGAGGCCCTAAACGACATTTTTTTGGAAAACCAGGAGCAACATGAGTCTATGGACCAATGTTTCTCACACCAAAAGTTGTACTCCTCGGATAGATCTTTCTAACGATATATGATGTGCGTCAAACAGAGATCGCATGCCAAAGTTACGTCCCCGGGAAGTTGAAACACCAATTTACCCAAACGAGGCCCATAGTTTTGGCACTTCATCTCCTACTGTTAGGTTTTTGGATGTTTAGGGTTTTGCATTGTTTCTCAACAATAAATAGGCCTTCGAGCCTCATTGTAACATAGTTCAGAGGCATGTAGCCGCCACATCTCTTCTCAGAGATAAGCCTACCAATGCCCTAGCTATATATTTCCATTATGTCTGTAAGCATATTTTTGTTATATGGTATTAATGAAATGAAGTTTTATTTCCGCTGCATCACTGTGTTTATGGTTATATGTGTATTATGTTGCATTCCTCCATAAATCCGGATCAGAACCCTAAGTCTAACTTAGGGAATTAGAAAAATTAAAGTGAATTAATTAAACACATGTGATGAAATGTTGTAAATGACGTGGATCAAGTAGTCTTTTAATCTGACCCGTCGATGAGAGATTAGATGAAAACTGTTGGTTTTCCAATGAGAAAAGTATAAAGGAAAGGCTTGGGGTCAGTTGGAGAACACACACACAAAGGCAAAGCACTGAAGCTAAGTCGAATAATTGGGGCGGGGTTTGTTGGGGAATTTGAAGCGAGTTTTCAGTGCAGTGAGGGGCAGAGATCGGAAAGGGATGATCTGATCTAATGCTGAGAATACAACAACAAAGGGGCAGTGAGTACCTGTCAGCGCAGAGCTAGCCAGGAGGATGTAGTTCAACCAGCACCACGCAGAGTACTGTGCATAGGCTGCATAAGCCCAGTCGGGGTGACACAGACCCAGCCAACATAGTGCAGGGGCAACGCAGCACCAACTGGGTGACGCAGTCCCAGGTGGGGCAGCGCAACAACAATCAATGTGACACAGTGGGGACACTGACCAGTGAGGGTTGACACGGAGGCTGCAAAGGCAACATTGAGGATTCCATTGGACCAGAAAGGGCTAGTGATCTGCAAATCCCGTTTGAGGGTGTGATACAACCATATTTTCTGTCTCCGAGTGAAAGGTACTAACTGTCGTTTAATTTCTCTATAGGGCCAACCATTTCTAGAGCCCAGAATTTTGTATTCAGATTCTACATAATAATAAAACCCTCTAGAGTTATTGCACCAGTTTTACCGCATTGGGTTTTTGCGGGGACATTTGCCTGAAAAATCATGTGTAATATTGTCACATGTGTGTATTGTTTAGTAAATGATTTGTAGATGTGTAGGTTACAATCAGTGTCTACTTTAATTTTTTTTTAATAATTCAATAAAATAACTTGTTATGTTAATTAAACAAGTAAGAGAAGTAGATCTAGATACTGCAGTTGGGTTTTTGTTTTGAAACTTTCACATGGTATTAGAGCTTTGCAGATCAACCTGATCCACCAATAGACCGGCTGAAGGAAATTGTTGCAGAGAAGGTAGCTGAAGCAGCAGAGTTCCAGCAAGGGCAGCGCAGCACCAGGAGGGACGCAGCCTAGCAAGGCTGACATAGGGGGGATGGTTTCTCATCGACTGAGAGATCAGGACAGGTTGGATGGCATGTCCAACTTCATTATTTGGAGGGCTAGGATCGTGATGGTCCTGGATGAGTACGACATCAAAGACCATGCTGAAAATGTCCTAGATGTGCCTACTGATGTATATCCCTTGAAGAAATTCAAAGAGAATCAGGCACGTGTTAAGCGCTTGATCATGGATGGAGTCATGGATCACGTGGCTCCACATATTTTCGGGAAGAATACGGTAAATGAAATGTGGACATCTTTGGACACAATGTATCAGGGAGGCTCCGCCTAGAGGAATATGCTTCTTGTAATATCCCCAAAGGGAAATAACCAGTAATAAACAGAAATATGCCAGACAGATATAGAAAATACAATGCTGAACCAGATCATGGAACAATTACACATAGAATGCCAGAAAACTGAGCCATTTTATTAATCTGAAAGTACATAGAGAGGAGTACAAGAAAATCAGAATGAGGGCACCTATCCTTGCTCAAGGCAAGTGAAGGATCCTCTCAGAAAATAGGAAATGGCTACTACAGAAACTGCATCCCAGCTGCTGGAAGAAACTCAGCTGCAACCGCCGTCGTCGGGAGGAATCAAGCAGGGGTCGATCCCTGCTCGAATGAGCTAAAAATCTGGCGTATCACTCTATACTGGCCGCTCCGATTGAAACCCGTAAACCGGAGTATTCAGTACTAGGAGCCATTAAATCGCCCCTGAACCCTCCATCCTACAAAAACGCTCGTGTTTCAGAATGTACTCGAAGCTCAAGAAATATGTCGGCAAAGTCGGATCTACCCACAAATCCCCTCCGTATAGGGTGCATTCGAACTCTCAAGGCTAGAAACACCGAAAATGCCGCCGTAACCCCACATAAAGACCCTACTCATCAGATCTGCGTCCTCCCTGACTGGATCTGCGTCCTCTCTGCCCAGATCTGCTGGATCTGAGTCATACAAGGCTGGATCTGCTACTATCTCTCCAGATCTGCGTTCCACAAGGCTAGATCTGCTGCTAGCTCTTCAGATCTATGCTAGATCTGCCAATATCTCCTCAGATCTGCAACCTCAAAGGCTGGATCTGATGTTATCTCTTCAGATCTAGGCTGGATCTGCCAATATCTCCTCAGATCTGCAATCTCCCAAGCTGGATCTAGTGCTACCCCTCCAGATCTGCAACCTACAGAACCAGATCTGCAAATAGCTGCTCAGATCTACAATCTCCAAGGCTGGATCTATCACTGTGCCTTCAGATCTACGTCCTTCCTCTTCTCTTAGAGCAGTAAGAAATACTCATCCAGCCCAGTCTGCATCCTTCCTGGCTGAAAGCTGCGTTTTCTGCTGAATCTTTTGTGACCACTAGGGAGCTTCTTCTCTAGACTCTCACACAGGCTATCTTGGCTTGAAAGATAGAACTCGAGAAATTAACCTTACTAGGGCGGGCACTCCAGAAGTCCCCGAAGCTAAGGGTTGAAATGAAATAACCTTACCAGACGGAGCACTCTCGAAGTCCCCGAGGCTAAGGGTGGGGACTCTCATCTTTGTAGGCACTGGTACTAAAGCAGGCTTCCAGACAAACTAATGTATAGGCGTCTTTGGCAGGATAGAAGTCTAGCTCTCAATATCAATATCAAAATATGCATCCTCCAAATGAGGTGAGAACCTCTCCTTTTATAATGCCAAACTCCCTCCAAAACTTAACTCTCCTTTGACCTGCACAGTTTACTTTGGGTCAGCCTGATGCCTCCCCCATCATACTCATGTGGACCCCCAAGGCCCCCTCTCTTAAGTTACAACGTCAATCTACTAGAAAAGAACACTTTATTATAAAGTGAGGTGACTAAAGTGAGGTGACCCCTCTTATTTCTCACTTTATTTATTATGTCTAGCTAAAGCGGCAAAATAAAGCAAAAATGAAATATTCCAATTAGCAAGGCTAATTGGGAATATTACAGTCTCCCCCGGCAAAACGGTGCTTGTCCTCAAGCAACTGAAGTGATGGATGCTGTGAAGTCTGCTTGCTCTCCCAAGTGGCATCCTCATCCGGCAAAAATTGCTTGTTCTCAAGCAATGCTTGAACAAGCCTACTCTCTAGCTGATGCTCCCTGCCGATACTGCAAAATGTGCCTGGGTCCCACTGAAACCTCTCTGTCTCCTGTATCACCCTGATATGAAGGGATATCTCAATGCCAGGATCCCAAACTGGCCTGTCATGGTACCAGCCAATCAATAGTCCTCCAGGATCCCATCGCCACTGTGGCCAATAATAGCCCAAGTCCCCTGGCTCGGACTGCTCACTGCCTCTGGCTATGACTAAAAACCATGACTGCTGCTGCTCTGCATCTATGAATGTGTAAGTTGGCCCATCAACTGTAAACCAACTCATCACCCCTCTCCAATCAAGGCGTGGAGTCGGAAATATAATGAAGAATATCTCCCTCCTGTGGATCCTCCATTTCCAAGCAATCATCCAGAAAAAATGAGCCACCTCCCAACAAGGCAACTCCCAAAAATCTCCTTCCACCTCAAGCTCTGGTAATGAAGGTGGGCTGAAAATATGAACTTGGCAAGCATCATAGCTTACCCCCTGCTGTCCTTCTCTCCACTCATGACAAGTGTAGAGTCTATGCTGATCCTGGGTTGCAAAATCACTGCCCTCCAATGGCAAAGTGAAAAACAATCCACCATAGAAGGTTCCTCCATCAATGAAGGACAAGCTGGCCCAAAACAAACCATAGTGCAGTCTCATCCACTGCAACCTCAGAAAATCACATGGCAAGCAATGTACAAGATCCAACACATCTACTAATGGATAGCAAATGGCTGAATATGATAACAACATAGGTCCAAACACTCGCCCATGGCTGTACAATGGATGAATATCGATCTCATGGCCCACATCAAAAGAGAACGCATATAAAGTAGTGGTGGCCATGCCTCCTCCCGTGCTCCCATTAGAACATGTAGTGCGGAAATCGTGAGAATTTTTCCCACTCACGGACACATCCAGCTCATGTGTCTCCCTCATAATCAAGCCTCCCCTACAAATCTGATATATATCAGCAAATGAAGACATGATCAGCAGCAAAATGAAGGAAATGCCGAAGGTCTCCTGTGGTGCAAGAAGGTACCAACAGCTTCCCAAACAAGTACAGCGCAGTTTTACAAGTTGCTGCTTGATAAGAGTACAAGGCAAAATGTTTATGTTACCCATGCATGTCTTCATATGATACATGATATAGTGCTGCAAATGAACATACATGTGATGATAAAACATTTGCCCAAGGCCACAAAAGAGATGGCTGCCTCCATCATGTAGATTGGCCCAATACAACTCATGGAGCAATGTGACAAGCTTGCCCTCAATGAATGTATAAACAAATCCCTCACCATATGCTGGAAGTAAGATGGTACATGGGTCCATGAATGAGTCCTCCATAAAGTGTTGACCTGCTATGAAGAAGACTGAACCATGTGCTGCAAGAAGATAATCCTCCTCATGCTTGGAAACCCAAGTCAAGAAGAATATGCCATAGATGTCTCTATCATCATTACCTCCTCTTTGGGCAACAAATATGAAGTGATCCTGGGACCTATGGGTTATAGATCCACCATATCTCTGCTGCGCACACTTCATCCATAATGTTCTGCTCCAAGGTGACAACGCTGTGAGCTCATGCAAATGAGTTCCTGTCAATACAAGACTCTGTTCTTTGACATGCTCCTTGTCAAAGACTCCTCTAATAATGCTGCAATAAATATGGAATACCTCCCAAGATGGAAGTGCTTCCCCATCAAAGACCATGGAGATAGTGCCATCTCCTCCTCCTGCAACATCATACAAAGTGTGAGAGCAAATCGCTCTCCTAGGAACAAACCAAGCAACAAGACATTGTGTTGCCTCTCCATACCTCCATCAAACCACTCATGTGATGAAGACACGATGAATGATATGAGTAACACATCAACACCATGCATCCATACTCTATGCTGCTCAATGATGCAAGTATCCATCCATCTTCTCCCCATCCTCCTACTCTTAGGAGGAGTGTTTGCCAAGTAATGGCCAAACTCTTTCAAGAGTAACCAGCGCAGCCAAGCCTCCTGCTGCCTGGTGTCATAGATCTGCAAATAGCCTCCTAGCTCCTTGCTCATCAACCACATCCACCCAATACATTGTGGATGCCCCCTTCTCCTCATCCTGGTACCCCTCCCATGAGGGCTACCATCCTCCCAAATCAAATTGCTGATTTTGCACTTCATGGGATTTTGAAGTATAAACTTCTCAAGGATCAATGAGACCCTATCAAGAATCAAATAGGTGGTAGGCAAAAACCTCCCATCATGATGTGTATGGCTCAAGGGATGTCCAACACAAGCATGAGAGATGTTATCCATCAGAAGATGTCCTCCATCTTCTATCTGCTCTTGTGAGAAGGGAACCAAATCATTGTGTTCCATAGCCCGCTCCACCGAGTACCAACTCAAAATCTCTCCATCCAACCTCAACATATGGATGCTGTGCCTTGTATAACTCTGATCTTCTCCTACCGCTATCCAAGTCAACATATGAGATCTTACTAGGTGGCTCTGCCTCTCTCTCTCCAACGGGAAGAGATGACTCCACAATACTGCTAGTCCCATCCATGCATACCTGAAGGGAAATGATCTGATGCTGCAATGTGCTCTCGGGTTGTACCATCAGGGAATCCAGTTGTTCCCCAATGTGGACCAACTTGGCCGCCGACTTGGCACAAGTCACTCTCATACCCTCCAGCTCTTGGTCCTGCAACATAATGGTCTCCCGTACTGATGCGGCCTTCTCCCTCAAAGCTCGAAGGTCCGTCCGAAGCCGATGATACCGCTGTCTGCGACCATCATCCAATGCCTCTGTGTCTCCTAGTGCCTCATCGATAGTAGATATATCTCCTGATACCTCACCCATCTGTCGTGTGCTGCTACCACCCAAAGACTCGGACATGGCTCCAGTCATCACCTCAGTGGATGGCTCTATCTGGGTAGGCTCTACCTCCTCCACTACGATATCAACCGGCACGGTCAAGGTAGTCTCTAATGATGGTGAGTCCTGTGTCTCACTAGGTGTAACCTCAGACTCTCTGCAACCCTGTGTTCCCTCATCCTCTTCTCCACTGCTCTCGGAGAAGACCTCAATGAAGTGTGCCTTCCCTGCCGTACACCTGTGTCCTCGTGCCCATGGCTCCCGGCAAGTGAAGCACACCCGCTTCCTCCTCAGCTCTCTCCCGGTCTCATCATCAAACTGCCCTTGTCCAGGATTCGCCTTGGGAGGCGGAGTCCTCGTGTCCTTACCCTTAGGCTGAAAGGCCTGTCTCTGGGGATAAGGTGTCCGAGTCCTGGGTAAGACATCCTGTAAGTCCTGAATCCTGCTGATGGCATCCTGAAGGGTAGCCGGTCTGTTCGACAGGACTAGGCTACGAAGTGGCTCTGACAGCCCTTCCACAAACAAGCCAACCATCCGAGCTGCAGATAAATCAGGTACCATCACCGAAATCCTCAAGAAGTCTGAAATGTATGTCTCTGCACTCCCAGTCTGTTTGAGCTTGATCAGCTCACCAAAATACTGATCCGGATCCCTCCCGTCAAAGTGCTCTACCACCCTGGACTTTGCCGAACTGTTTGATGAGCCATCAAACCTGGGCAAATGAAATCCACTAGCTGCACGGTGGTCATCACGGTGGTATCCGCGCCCCTTGTGCTGGTGCCGCTCAGGGGGTTTGATACCGCATCGAAACTAGAGATAGCGCTCAAAGGGGAGAGCATCCATGAATGCCTGACCTAGGCTCTGCCAATCTGCAAAAACGGCTGCATATCGAGCTGGACTCACATCTCCTGCCATACTGCTGCTTAACTTCGACCTTCGATTTACCCACTGAAAACTACTCGGAAAATTCTAGGAATTTGGAAAAGTGATCCTCGCCCAAAACCCAGAAAAACCCAGAAAACGTTTTTCCTAATTCCAAACTTCAAAATTTGACCCTTTTTATTTTGGCCCTTTTTCCAACTGCGTTTCTGGAATTGCAACTGCTATTACTCTGTATGATCTCTTTCTCGATGTCATAGACCACAGGCTGAGCCAGAATTATGCTTTGATACCACTGTAATATCCCCAAAGGGAAATAACCAGTAATAAACAGAAATATGCCAGACAGATATAGAAAATACAATGCTGAACCAGATCATGGAACAATTACACATAGAATGCCAGAAACCTGAGCCATTTTATTAATCTGAAAGTACATAGAGAGGAGTACAAGAAAATCAGAATGAGGGCACCTATCCTTGCTCAAGGCAAGTGAAGAATCCTCTCAGAAAATAGGAAATGGCTACTACAGAAACTGCATCCCAGCTGCTGGAAGAAACTGCCGTAAACTGCTGCTGCTGGAGTGAACTGAAGCTAGGGGCTGATCCCCCTGCCGGAATGAGCTAAAAATCTACAGATCACCTATACTCGCTGCTCCGGACAAAACCCAGAAACCGTGAAGCAAATGGACCACCTCCGAAAATCGCCCCCAGAAACCCTCCTCCTACAAAAACACTGTGCCTTCAGGAACAGCTCAGAAGCTCAAGAAATATGCTGGCAAAAGGGCTGGATCTACCCACAAATCCTCCAGATGAGATGACCAACTCCTCAAGGCCGAAAACACTGAAAAATGCTGCCAGAACCCCACATAAAGACCCTACTCATCAGATCTGCGTCCTCCCTGACTGGATCTGCGTCCTCTCTGCCCAGATCTGCTTGATCTGAGTCATACAAGGCTGGATCTGCTACTATCTCTCCAGATCTGCGTCCCACAAGGCTAGATCTGCTGCTAGCTCTTCAGATCTATGCTAGATCTGCTGCTAGCTCTTCAGATCTATGCTAGATCTGCCAATATCTCCTCAGATCTGCAACCTCAAAGGCTGGATCTGATGTTATCTCTTCAGATCTAGGCTGGATCTGCCAATATCTCCTCAGATCTGCAATCTACCAAGCTGGATCTAGTGCTACCCCTCCAGATCTGCAACCTACAGAACCAGATCTGCAAATATCTGCTCAGATCTACAATCTCCAAGGCTGGATCTATCACTGTGCCTTCAGATCTGCGTCCTTCCTCTTCCTACTGGAACAGCGTCCTCACTCCAAACTGATATGCGTCCTTCCTGCTGCTGAAACTGCGTTTTTCCTGCTAGATCTGCGCAGCCACTAGAGGGCTTCTTCCTCTCCGACTCTCCACCTGAAACTGCTACTGAAACTGAAAGATAGAACTCAGAAATTAACCTTACTAGGGCGGGCACTCGAGGTCCCCCGAAGCTAAGGGTGAAACCAGAAATAACCTTACCAGGGCAGGCACTCGAAGTCCCCCGAGGCTAAGGGTGAGATCTCCCACCGGAGACACTCGGTTGCACTAAACAGTGCTGCAGACCGACTAAACAACCGACGTGCTGAAGCAGACAGAAGTCTAGCTCTCAATATCAATATCAAATCAAGCATACCCAAATGAGGTGAGATCTGCGTCCTTCCTGCTGCTGAAACTGCGTTTTTCCTGCTAGATCTGCGCAGCCACTAGAGGGCTTCTTCCTCTCCGACTCTCCACCTGAAACTGCTACTGAAACCGAAAGATAGAACTCAGAAATTAACCTTACTAGGGCGGGCACTCGAAGTCCCCCGAAGCTAAGGGTGAAACCAGAAATAACCTTACCAGGGCAGGCACTCGAAGTCCCCCGAGGCTAAGGGTGAGATCTCCGACCGGAGACACTCGTGCACTAAACAGTGCTGCAGACCGACTAAACAACCGGCGTGCTGAAGCAGACAAAAGTCTAGCTCTCAATATCAATATCAAAATATGCATCTCCAAATGAGGTGAGAACCCCTCCTTTTATAATGCTAAACTCCCTCCAAAACCTTAACTGCGTCCTTCCTCTCCTTTGACCTGCGCAGTTTACCTTGGGTCAGCCTGATGCCTCCCCCATCATACTCATGTGGACCCCCAAGGCCCCCTCTCTAAGTTATAACGTCAATCTACTAGGAAAAGAACACTTTATTTATAAAGTGAGGTGACTAAAGTGAGGTGACCCCTCTTATTTCTCACTTTATTTATTATTTCTAGCTAAAGCGGCAAAATAAAGCAAAAATGAAATATTCCAATTAGCAAGGCTAATTGGGAATATTACACTTCTGGAGAATCAGATGAAGTTGTTCCAGATGCAGAAGGGTGAGGAAATCAATCCCTTCCTCTTTAGACTTCAAACTATCTGGGACCAACCAATTGCCATAGGTACGACTCCGGATGAAGGGATCTTGGTGAGGACTTCCCTGAATGCAGTCTCTGATGAATGGGAAATGTTTGTTCAAAGCATCTTGGGCAGGGCAACATTACCATCCTGGGCAAACATGTGGGAAATCCTTCGTCAGGAGCAAATCAGGATATTTACCAAGAGGCAAAGCAGTAGAAGCGGTACAATCAAAGTAAAGAAAGAGGAGGAGGATGCAACCCTTGCATCAAAGGGACAGAGGCACAAGGGAAGAAGAAGAGGGACCAGATGTAGAAGGGTGAGGAAATCAATCCCTTTCTCTTTAGACTTTAGACAATCCGAGACAAACTGATTGCCATAGGTACCACTCTGGATAAAGGGGCTTCAAATGAAGGGCTCTTGGTGAGGACTGCTCTGAATGTAGTCTCCAATGACTAGGAAACGTTTTTCCAAAGCATCTTGGGCAGGGCAGCATTACCATCTTGGGCGGACATGTGGCCAATCCTCCGTCAGGAGTGTTGGTGTCCCGTGTTTTGATAGTTTGGCAAATCAAAAGACAAGGCAACATCAGAACCAATCTTTAGAGTTCCAGGATCTAGTCCTCCTATTCTCAGAGAGGGATCTCTCAAATATTTGTTTGCAAAGGTTTATCTTGTGTGCTTAGAGTATGGATTTTAGACTAGTTATTAAGTGCAGGTGTTTGTTTGTTTGTTTGGTTGAATTGATACAACAGAACATGAAAGGTCTAGGAAAGATATATAGAATAGAGAAACATCTGGTTCATTGGGTAATGGAGTCAAAAGGAGGTCATAACATACTCATCAATGGATATGGGATATCAGAGGGAAAATCTAACTTGGCCACAGGATCCTTTGGTTTTTGGAATGAGATGGACATCAATGATTTGTAAAGAGAAGTTTAATTCTCAACAAAGGGAATTGGGAAACACAATTTGAACAATAAAGGGCTTTCTGATAGACAGGGCTAACCATGAATTCTACAAATCACACCTTTAAGAAAATAATGATTTCAAAACAACTTTTAAAATGAAATCTAAGATTCGGGGAACACCCTATTTCCTCAAAGATTTTATTTCAAATGACTTAGAAAACATAAAAGATTCATTGATAATTGGAACCATAGAAGAGGGAACACCTAACACATCTATGATTTCAACTATAAAGACCTTCAAGGCAACTGTTTAAGAAAGGAAAAAGGGCAAGATCGGAACAGACCTCCTTGATTCGCTGTAAACAAGAAACTTCAAAGAGGGACTTCAATAACAGTTTTTAAGTGGCAGCAGACAAGCAGGGAAAACCATAAATCATGCTGAAACCAACTTTTCGAACTATTAAGGAAATAAATGAGCATGAAGACTAAAGAGAGAGATTAAAGACTCTAAAATACTTCAGCAGAAGAAAACATTTAAACAGTGAAGGATGAACAGGTCTAAGGTGCTTCCAGGAGTCATTTCTTAGCCTAAAACTTTCAACCTACCATAGTAAGATATTATGGAACGGAATGAAAATAGGAGAAAACATCAAACAGTTCAGAATACTTCACCAACAGCCAAGCTCATGGATCCAATTATAGAGCCTTCTCAAGAACAAGCATGCAACAACATCATCAAGACCTCCAAGACTTCAATTTCTTCTTCAACTTCAATGGACTATGTATTTATTTCAGAGAGTTTCAATATTACAACTAGTGATCAACCAACAACCAAGCAACACTTTCTCATCTTCTCCAGTAATATTTATATAAGAATGAGGAGGTGAAGATGGGGTAAAATATCTTCTAAGTTCAATCAATACAGTGCACTGTCTCTCGGCCTTTGGGGGGCTCAATAGAGAATATTTTTGATATTTCCCCTGTATTTATTGGTTTACATTAACTATCAGGCTTGCTGGAAAGAGTTTGTTGACTTCAAGGCTTCTTGTCATCTTGGCAATAACTTCTGCTGACAGTTTACAATAAGTTCCTTTAGTTGAAATAATTGTTCAGCTGTATTGATGAAAAATATTCCCCGTCTGGTAATAACTTTGGCCTTCTTTTGATTGATTTGAGGCTGTGGATGACCCTGTAGCAGCCAGGGGGTTCAATTAGCCCCATCTGTGGCAGTGGAAACTTTCCGTCTGATGAACTTTTATGATTTTCCTTTTTAATTGTGTTTTAATCGGGAATCGGGCTTTTGATAATCATTTGCTGGCCGGAATCCCTGTAGATCTGTCTTCAATGTTCTACCTTGATATATTTTATCTTCGGCACTGATATGTCTCTGACTGTGCTTGATTTACTGTGTTTTTCGCTGGTGTGCAGGGTTGCGCAGGGTTGATATGGCATCAATGCCTGATGAATCACCGATGAAACGTGAATTTTTAGACCCTGTGAAGGATTTTCTTTGCTGAATTAGAGGCGGGAGGATCATCACCCTCTGCCTCTGCAAATTATTTAGTCATGGTGAAAAACAATTAATCCTGCAAAATACAAACAAAAATTATAAAATCCTGCATGTATAGGCTGACTGCTTTAGAAGGCGTGTGGAGAGAGCGTGGCCGTTGGATGGCATCATCAAACGGTCGAGATTTGATTAGAGGAGTCAAAGAGAGGGCGGTGGAAGACTTTGAATTGGGGTCGTCGATCGCGCAGAGAACTACGGTCGGGAGCGAAGAAAGGAAAGTCAAAACGGAACATGTTGACGGGGCGACGAATCAGGGTGATGAAATAGGGGCCGTTGATCTGTAGATCAGATCGACGGTGGGGATGTTGTTACCGCTGCGCCGTAGTCTGGTTAACTGTCAGGCATCTTCGGTGAGCGATAGCCATTCGATGGGCAGCCTCAGATCGGATGGTGGACTCCAATATCGCGCGGGGTCCACATCCGATGTTTAATGTGCGATGAGCGACTGTTTTGAAAATGGGCCCAAAACACGTAGCGGCCGGTGTATGGAATCGCTATGAAATGGGAAAAACTGCTCGCGCTCAGAAAACGGTGCGATGGATACTGCGTGGTTTTCGCGACGGTGAGTGGTAAGCGGGGACCATCGGGGAGATGGATTCCGCACCGTCCGATCTTCAGATTAGATCGACGGTGCGGAGTGATTTAAATTTTGTACCGGCGGTAATTTATAAATATAATAAAAACGTTAAAATAATATCAAACCAAAGGTTTTACATTTTGGGCGGATATTTTTAATATTCAAAAATGACTTGGCGCCCGATTGCGGGGCCACAGGTTATATGGAAAGCCATATGACCGGGGAATTGTGGATGAAGGTTAATAGGCATGGGGTAATGTAATAAGCACTTAGAAGACTTAGCGCTTTGTCCTAGCACCAGGGCATATGGAGGGGAGGGGTTTTAAGAACTTAACCCAAAGGGCTTGAGTCCGTAATAAGAAAAATGGGTTTTTATGGAATTTTCGATGCCTTTCAAAGAATTTGGAGGATTCTATAAGGCAAAGAAAAGGGCTTGAAACCTTATCAAGGGGATTCTAATGAAGGGGAAAAGGGAGAATCATGAAAATGAGGGTTTTTCATGGGAAATGAGGGGGTAAAATGAGGTTAGTTTTGGAAGTGAAAAGAGGAGGAAACATGGAGTTTGCAGCATTTTTTCTTCATGTAATGACAGCAGAAATTCTGAGTTGGAAAGGGGAAAAGCAGTGACGATTATCCAAAGGTTAGGATATTATCAAAAGACTTTAAGCATCAGCAATTTTAGCAATGAAATTGTTTCTTGAAGGCTATCCAACATCATTTAGCCACCACCTGATATGACAGAATTTATGGGTGGCTAACAGTGGCTCCACTTGGGGATGGCGTCTTTTTGAAGGCATCAAGAATTTCAGACTTGGATTCTCTAGGAGGCTGATCAGTTGCCTCATCCATTGGGTTGCCTTCCTTTCTGTGGAAGATCTTCTTTTGCAAACATATTAGTAGCCATAAAAACAATGGTTCTTTCATCAACAAGCTTTTTACCTACCCAATCCTACAGATCTAACATTTTTTTTTCATTAGAGTGCACTTGGTTTGGCAAACTCCCTGAACTCAGATTAAACAGTTGAGTTCAAATGATTCTCTACCTAATCTATTAAGTTGTTAGGATTAAACAGTCTAACAGATTTTTTATTCTCTAAATTGTACAACAGAAATTGAAAAGCATTCAAGTCAGGATTGAACAGTCCAACTTGATGCTGGTCCATTGCATAAAAACAAGCTGCACATAGACATTTATTTTGCAGAAAATTTAAATCAAAATGGAAGGCTTAAGATCTGAAAATTCAAGGCACTTCCCTCATCTTTTTACAGCTCTGTATTAACTTTTGTTTGAGTTGTCTTTCCTTTACCAACTGGTTCAGATTTTGAGCTGATTAGAACCAGATTTCTTAAATCTTTTGACTCAAAATTTGAAACAATGGAAGCCGAGTTTCAGGTTTTGAGCATGTTTGAACCCTTAATTTCTATCCTAAACTATCTAGTGATAAGCCAAGATTAAATAGTTTTGCAAATCGAATTCACTATCCTATCAGCAGAAAATTTAAAGCTAATTAGTCAAGATACTAGAAGTGTGTTTTTTAGTAGTGGAATTTGATCTTGCACACTTTCAGATTTGTTTCTCTTTTTTGGTATGGGGCTATACCTTTCTTGTTTTCACAATCTGCCCTCTTTTCTTTCTTTTCTTTGTTTTTGTAAATTTGATTTTCATAACTTTGAATGCAATGTTAAGACTATGATATTTACAATGGTAAAATAAAATGCTTTAAAACTTATGATTCTTGGCAGAAGTAATGCTTGAGCATTTTTCCATTGACAAGACCTCCATACATATCTTCTCCATTCAATTCCTTTAATAAAAATGAATTGTGACCCCTCTCGGCATGTATAATATATGGCCCTTTCCACAAGTTCTCAAACTTGCCATGTTTTCCCTTCTCTTCTCTTCTTGAATCCCATTTAAGAACAACATTCCCAACCTGGAAATTTTTTTCCTTAGTCCTCTTATCAAATAGCTTCTTCATATTTTCTTGGACTAACTTTGTTCTTTCATAGACTTCCTCTCTGGTCTGCTGTAAATGGATTGTTTAGTTGATTCTTCTTTGCATAGCATTCTCTTCAATGTGCACTTGTTGAAGGAGTTTCATGAGTGGAACTCCTAATGAGGTGGGAAAAACTATGTCCATACCATAAACTAGTTGATAGGGGGACATGTTTATTGATTTCTTTGTAGTTAACCTAATAGCACCACATGACATGAATCACCATCGTACCATGACATCTGACTCGGCTCTGCCGCCTATCGATAACGACGAGGCCTTTGCGAAGATTCCAGCCAATCCATTTTGGGGAGAAGAAAAGGATGGCCCAAGGTTATGTGGTATTTGTAATAGAATTCAACCATATTTTTAGACTTAAAAGAAGCAGCATTGTCTGTTATGATTTTTCGGGGACAACCAAATCTGGATAGGATATTAGTTTCAAGAAACTTGATAATGATAGAGTCATTGGAATTTCTGGAGGGTATAGCTTCTATCCACTTGGTAAAGAATTCAAGTATTTTTGAGAACATTGGAAGTTGAGCCAGTATAGACAAGGAATTCTCCCACGTTCAACCGCCACAGTGTTATGCTCAACTCCAGAGGACAAGTATATGGTTGAGTTTCTTTTGGCCACCGTACTCAAGATTACAAAAGAGACAATCAACTTTTGACACGGTGGTCATGTAGCCACAGTGTTCAGATTCAAGAATTGACATGTGGCTCAAAAGAGAGGTGTCCTCCACATTTTATCACAACCCATGCATAGTTTTCTCAGATTTTGTCCTCAATAAGATTTTGTCCTCAAGTAAACATTTAAGCAAAATTCCAACAGCATTTTTCCAATATAATACCCCATCTAAGATGCAAAAACTCAAAGCTTTTTGTTTCAAAAATCTAGCTTTAGTTTTGGACAAAGAAGGAGGGGCATTTAAATATAAAAGCACATAAATAATGTCAGCATACCAAGGAGAACTCAGAAATGTTTCTTCAATAAAAGGAGCAGTGGATTCTTCTATTTCTTCCAACACATCTACCATGTTGATGTCTAATGCTTGGAAGTTAGACTCAGTGGTAAGTTTTGCTAACCCCTGCCCTTTAACTAGTTTGGTGGGCCTGATTTCTAAGTCATATTCAAGAATAGTTGCAATCCATTTTCCCCTTTTACCATCAAGGTCTTGACTTAGAATGTCCTTGACAACAGTATGTGGAACAGAAGCAATTATGTGAGAATGTAAAATATAGACCCTAAAGTCTTTTAATGCTTTCACCAATGCTAAGGCTTGCTTCTCCATGATGTTATATTTGAGAGGAGCATCTCTTAAGGCCCTACTAAAAAAGAATATTGGTTGTTCTTGCCCTGAATCATTCTTTTGAAGTAATACTGCAGCTACTATATGTTCAGATGCAAAAGAAAAGATATAAAAGTCTTTGGTGAAATATGGACTAATCAGGACTGGTGTTTGAGTAAGAGCTTGTTTGACCAGTTCGAATGATTGTTTAGTTGGTAAAGTCCATTTTACACCTACATCTTTCTTAAGCATGTTTGTAATGTTTTTTAATAGCTCAGCAAGGTTGGGGATGAACATCCTCAGAAAATTAATCTTTCCAATGAAGGATTGCAACTCTTTGAGGCTTCTTGGATGGCTGATTTTTAATATGCCATCTATCCTTGTAGGGTCTATTTTGATTCCCTCTTCTGAAATTATATGGCCAAGAAGTTTGCCTTCTTGGAGACCAAAGAGTGTCTTCTTGGGATTCAATGATAAGCCAAATTTCCTACATTTCTCAAAAACTTTTCTCAGGTGAATCAAATGTTCCTCATCAGTTTTTGAGAAAACGGTTATGTCATCAAGGTAAATGATTATAAAATAGCCAATGTCTTCAGAAAAGGCTATGTCCATGGCCCTTTGGAAGGTGACCCCTGCATTCATCAATCCGAAAGGCATTCTGACATACATAAAGGTGCCCCAAGGTGTGGTAAAAGCAGTTTTAATTTGGTCACTTGGGAGCACTAACACCTGGTTGTAACCCGAGAACCCATCTAAGAGGGATATCCTTTTAGACCCAACTACCCTTTGGAGTATATGGTCCATCTTGGGTAAGGGGTAGTTGTCTTTTAAAGAGGCTCTGTTTAAATTTCTGAAGTCAATACAGAGCCTGATTTCCCCTGTTTTCTTTCTAACAGAAACCAAGTTTGATACCCATTCAGAATATCTAATTGGTACAATGACATGCATCTTTTCAATTTCTGCTTTAACTAAAGGGAGTAAAAGAGGGTTTATTCTCCTTAGTTTTTGTTTAAAAGGCTCTTTATTTTCCTTCAAAGGAATTTTATGCTGGATGATGCTGGTATCGTATGATTTTAGGTCTTTGTATCCCCAAGCAAAAACATCTTTAAATTCTTTGAACAGCTCTATGTACTGCAGTTTTATGTGAGCTGGGAGAGTACTGGACAGCTTGATCATCTTGGGTTCTGCTAGACTGCCTATGTTATGCTCTTCTATATTTTTTTCCACAGGCTCTATTCTCGGTTCTTTAGCTACATCGTTAAAATCAAAAATGTGTTCGAAAGGTGCTATACCTCTCAGAAATTTATCATTTTTGCATTGTAAAACTTCCAAGTCTTCTTGGTTTGTGTTGTCGGTTATCTCTGCTTCAAAAGGATTTTCATAATGATTTATATCAGCAATATATGTCATTTCAACTTCTGGGATTTGTTCAATATACAAGCAAATTTCTTTATGGCTGGTTTCTAATATTGGTATGCTGAAATCATTTTCTGATTTCAAGAAATCATCTATGTGTTTGTCTGAATCAAACACTTGCCAGTGATATTCGTTATCAGGCACAGCTGGCCTATGTTTTACTTTCACACTGAGTTGTTCATTTATTTCAGGTATCTGGCAATTGCTGGCATTGAAAGCGAGTTCATTTGCTAGATGATTCAGTTCTCTTGGAATGAAAATAAGTTCATACTTTTCAAAAGTTTTCAATAAATCAAGGGCAGCGTTTCGATATTCCCTAAGCCTCGGATTTTTAGCTGAGTATTCTCCTTTGATTTGTTTTATGATAAGTTCAGAATCTCCTAAGGTTGATATTCTCTGGGCTTTTAACTGCTTAAGCAGTTGTAAGCCTAGGAGAAGTGCTTCATACTCAGCAACATTGTTTGTGCATGGGAAATCCAATTTGTATGAAAAACTTTGTTTTGTATTTTGAATCCACACACCTGCTCCTGCACTTGTTTTATTACAAGATCCATCAAAGTTTATTTTCCAAAGTATGTCATCCTTGTTTTCATTCTCTCGTTGCTGTTGATTTTCAATGTTTTGAATTTGATTGAAGGGAAGGTTTGATTGTTCTGGTGAACTGATTGGTCCCATGTTTTACTTATCTTGTTGAGTGATTTCATCTTTATTACATAAGATAAAGGAATCTAAACTTGATTGAATAGAATAGATTAGAGAGTTGTTTGGTTTGTCTACATTTCTCACCATGTTTTTCATGTGAGATTCCCTGTATAGTCTTCTGTTTTGATTAATAATGGGAATGGTGGCATAAGACATGTCCATTTGAAGGCTTCCCTGAAGTTTGGCTCCCCAAGATCTTGATAAGAGCATGCCATACTTAGGGGGAATGTCAGCTACAACTATTTCCATGACTAAACTCTTAGCAGGGATTTGGGATAAGTTTATACACAAATCTTTAATTAAACCCATACATTTGACTCTGCTCGAGTCAAAGGAATACATGTCTTTGTATGGTTTAGTAATTTCTAAGCCTAAGCTTTCCATCACTACCTTGGGCATTAGATTGTGTGAAGCTCCTGAGTCTAACATAGCATTGTGTAATATTTTCTCATGTATGTTCAAACTAACATAGAAGGGAGGGACAACCCCTTCTTGGTATTTTCCTTCAACTTCTGGACCAAACAACAACTCAGGTTTTTCATCTGTCAAGTTTAAGGTGTCAGTATCACTTCCTAAGTTCAAAGCTTTCAAAACTTGGTTTTTATACACCTCTTGGGTTACTAGTTCAAATAGGGAGATGGTAATTTTTACCTTAGCAATCTCTCCCTCAAGGCTGAAAGGAACGATTGACTTATTTGTATTTACATCTGTTTTTTCAACTGAATTCTTTTCAGCGATTTTGATTTGCTAAACCTTGTTTGGACTAGTAATTGGGATAGTTTTATCTGGACCACTAGTTTACGTGCTAGGGGTACTCTGTTCAACATTTGGCCGGACACTTTTGTCTTTGTTTAAGTCTATTTTCTTGGCCAAAATGTTGGTTTTCTCTGCTGTCCTTTTGGGTTGAGTTTCTGTGTTTTTCTTAACAGCAGTGTTAGTGTTTTTATCCTTGGAATTATCTATGTTCCCCTTGCTCCTAAGATCATATTGTTTGTGTACCTCCATGATTGAATTTTCGAACCCCAATCTATAGTCATCAGAATCTCCGTAGGTGTTTGTACTTTGGTCAGAAAAGAAACCTTGTTCTTCCTTAGTGAGAAAAACATCATCCCCACTGTCTGATCCAATCAAGTTTACATGAGACTCTTCCAACCTTTCCAACTCCCTATCTTCCTCATATTGATCTACATAGTTCTGTTGAAAGGGAGGTCTAATCTGTTGGTCACTTTCTTTTTTCTTATCTTGATTGTTGCCTCTTCTATAATTCTAATTTCTATTTCTGTTTTGGTTATTTTGAGGTTCTCTTGGTGGCACTCTATCATTCAGATTTATCTTTTCTAGCATCCTCTCCATTACCTTCACTAGGTTGTCAATTTTTGTATCGGAAGTTGAAGTTGAGGGTAGCAGATCATCTTTATAAGTTACCCTCTTCTCTAACCTCAACCTATTTCTTTTCTCGATTATGTTTGCTTCTACACTCAAGGCTCCTTTCTGCATGTCTTCTAAGGTTAAGCAATCCCTCCCCCTTAACTCATAAGTCATTTCAGCATCAAAGCCTTTAGGATACCTTACCAAGGCCATGCCTTGAGGAGGTTTCATGTGAGTTGGGAGAGCATTGTAAACATTGTTGAACATAGTAGAGTAATCATGAACACTCTCCCCTCGATTTCTCTTGAGGCTGCTATACTCTGCTAGTATTTGGAGAGGATTCTTTTTGAGTTCCCATTTGTTGATAAATGTTTGATGCAAGGCAGGGAGATCATTTATGCTGTTAGGAGGTAGGTTTTTGAACCATTTCTTTACATCTCCTCCTAAACTTTGGGCGAAGATTCTCATCTTCACAGTTTCTTCTTCTATCTCCATATAATTGAATGCATCCTCCATCTTATCTACATGTTGTTGAGTTGTTGTAGATTCTTTTCCAGTGAAGTGAGGGATTTTAGACTGGTAATCATTTGGTAGGGGAAGCAGAAGTTGTGGTAGCACTAATGGGGCATACCATGTTGCCATAGTTGGAAATAAGGGTGGATTTACAGTAGTGAAAGTGGGCTGAACAGGAGTGTTCTGCACAGTGGTAGTATGAATTGGAGTGGAAGAAACACTTGGGCCAGCAAACTGATTTTGAGCAGACTTGTTATGGAAAAGACTAAAGTGATGAAGAAGCTGGGAATCAGGAGGAGTGGAAGGTGAGGCTTCTCTATTGAAACTTTGTTGCAAATCTGCAGTATCAAGGTCAGTTTGGTTTAAATCACCTTGAGATCTAGTTCTAAAGATGTTCTTTGTATGATGTAACTCAAAGTGTGAATCCTCCAAGATAACAAGGTTTTGAGGGGAAGATATTGTTCTTAAGAGGCTCCTATTAGCAGCTGATTTTCCAGAGTCAGAAGTCTGCCACATAATTCTTTCTGGATTGTCAACGATTGAAGGAGGATTTGGGTCTGGATGGGATCTAGTGCTGATCCTATATGAAGCCAGACTTTTTTTTTTTTAAATGAGAGAGGTTGAGGCTTTTTAGGGATTGTTTTTGGGAATTTTACCTCTCACAATGTTTTATCTAGTAAGGAACTAGGCTTCTAAACTTTTTCAAGGCTGGTTAACACAGTCCTAAAGAGATTTGGGAACCTAAATGAGTAATAGGCCTGCTGGGGCTAGTGGAGTCGCCAGGTGGAAACTTTTTAGTTTTTATGAAGGTAAAATGTTGGATGGTTCCACCACTATGTTTATTATGAAGCCAAACTGAAATGTTTTGGGTTTTTCTGAGTTATTTCGGTCTTATAGGTTAAGAGAGTATCCTAAATCTGACTTTAACACTTAGATAGGGTGTCAAAACAAACAGAGTTCACTCTTATGGCTTGGTAACTGCTTCCTTCAAGGTTTGATAAGGCTTTATAAGAATCCTAAGGGTTACTTAGTTTGTCACTAATTCAATTAAGTCCTATCGTGATTACCATTTGTTAGGTAGTGCTTGAGGGAGGTTACCTATGTTATACTTAGACAGTGACTGTTTTGTTTTGAAGATTTTGCTCAATGTCCCACCGTGATCGCCATTATGTTGGTGTCCCGTGTTTTGATAGTTTGGAAAATCAAAAGACAAGGCAACATCAGAACCAATCTTTAGAGTTCCAGGATCTAGTCCTCCTGTTCTCAGAGAGAGATCTCTCAAATATTTGTTTGCAAAGGTTTATCTTGTGTGCTTAGAGTATGGATTTTAGACTAGTTATTAAGTGCAGGTGTTTGTTTGTTTGGTTGGTTGAATTGATACAACAGAACATGAAAGGTCTAGGAAAGATATATAGAATAGAGAAACATCTGGTTCATTGGGTAATGGAGTCAAAAAGAGGTCATAACATACTCATCAATGGATATGGGATATTAGAGGGCAACTCTAACTTGGCCACAGGATCCTTTGGTTTTTGGAATGAGATGGACATCAATGATTTGGAAAGAGAAGTTTAATTCTCAACAAAGGGAATTGGGAAACAAAATTTGAACAATAAAGGGCTTTTTGATAGACAGGGCTAACCATGAATTCTACAAATCACACCTTTAAGAAAATAATGATTTCAAAACAACTTTTAAAATGAAATCTAAGATTCGGGGAACACCCTATTTCCTCAAAGATTTTATTTCAAATGACTTAGAAAATAGAAAAGATTCACTGATAATTGGAGCCATAGAAGAGGGAACACCTAACACATCTATGATTTCAACTATAAAGACCTTCAAGGCAACTATTTAAGCAAGGACAAAGGGCAAGATCGGAACAGACCTCCTTGATTCGCTATAAACAAGAAACTTCAAAGGGAGACTTCAATAACAGTTTTTAAGTGGCAGCAGACAAGCAGGGAAAACCATAAATCATGTTGAAACCAACTTTTCGAACAATTAAGGAAATAAACGAGCATGAAGACTAAAGAGAGAGATTAAAGACTCTAAAATACTTCAGCAGAAGAAAACATTTAAACAGTGAAGGATGAACAGGTCTAAGGTGCTTCCAGGAGTCATTTCTTAGCCTAAAACTTTCAACCTACTGTAGTAAGATATTATGGAACATAATGAAAACATGAGAAAACATCAAACAGTTCAGAATACTTCACCAACAGCCAAGCTCATGGATCCAATGATAGAGCCTTCTCAGGAACAAGCATGCAACAACCTCATCAAGACCTCCAAGACTTCAATTTCTTCTTCAACTTCAACGGACTATGTATTTATTTCAAAGAGTTTCAATATTACAACTAGTGATCAACCAAAAACCAAGCAACACTTTCTCATCTTCTCTAGTAATATTTATATAAGAATGAGGAGGTGAAGATGGGGTAAAATATCTTCTAAGTTCAATCAATACAGTGCACTGTCTCTCGGCCTTTGAGGGGCTCAATAGAGAAGATTTTTGATATTTCCCCTGTATTAATTGGTTTACATTAACTATCAGGCTTGCTAGAAAGAGTTTGTTGACTTCAAGGCTTCTTGTCATCTTGGCAATAACTTCTACTAACAGTTTACAATAAGTTCCTTTAGTTGAAATAATTGTTCGGCTGTATTGATGCAAAATATCTCCCGTCTGGTAATAACTTTGGCCTTCTTTTGATTGATTTGAGGCTGTGGATGACCCTGTGGCAGCCAGGGGGTTCAATTAGTTGCAGCTGTGGTGGTGGAAACTTTCCGTCTGATGAACTTTTATGATTTTCCTCTTTAACCATGTTTTAATCGGGAATCGAGCTTTTGATAATCATTTGCTGGCCGGAATCCCTGTAGATCTGTCTTCAATGTTCTTGCCTTAATATATTTTATCTTTGGCACTGATATGTCTTTGACTGTGCTTGATTTACTGCGTTTTTCGCTGGTGTGCAGGGTTGATATGGCATCAATGCCTGATGAATCACCAATGAAACGTGAATTTTTAGACCCTGTGAAGGATTTTCTTTGCTGAATCAGAGGCGGGAGGATCGTCTCCCTCTGCCTCTACAAATTATTCAGTCATGGAGCAAAACCATTAATCCTGCAAAATACAAACAAAAATTATAAAATCCTGCATGTATAGGTTGACTGCTTTAGAAGGCGTGTGGAGAGAGCGTGGCTGTTGGATGGCATCATCCAACGGTCGAGATTTGATTAGAGGAGTCAAAGAGAGGGCGGTAGAAGACTTTGAATCGGGGCCATCGATCGTGTAGAGATCGACGGTCAGGAGAGAAGAAAGGAAAGTCAAAACGGAACATGTTGATGGAGCGATGAATCACGGTGATGAAATAGGGGCCGTCGATCTGCAGATCAGATCGACGGGGGGGATGCTGTTACCGCTGCGCCGTAGTCTGGTTAACTGTCAGGCATCTTCGGTGAGCGATAGCCGTCCGATGGGCGACCTCAGATCAGACGATGGACGCCAATATCGGCGGGGTCCACGTCCGATGTTTAATGTGCGATGAGCGGCGGTTTTGAAAATGGGCCCAAAACACGTGGCGGCCGGTGTATGGAATCGCTATGAAATGGGAAAAACCACCCGCACTTGGAAAGCAGTGCGATGGATACCGCGTGGTTTTCGCAACGGTGAGTGGTAAGCGGGAACCACCGGGGAGATGGATTCCGCACCGTCCGATCTTCAGATTAGATCGACGGTGCGGAGTGATTTAAATTTCGTACCGGCGGTAATTTATAAATATAATAAAAACGTTAAAATAATATCAAACCAAAGGTTTTAAATTTTGGGCGGATATTTTTAATATTCAAAAATGACTTGGCTCCCGATTGCGGGGCCACAGGTTATATGGAAAACCATATGACCGGGGGATTGTGGATGAAGGCTAATAGGCATGGGGTAATGTAATAAGCGCTTAGAAGACTTAGCGCTCAGTCCCAGCACCAGGGCGTATGGAGGGGAGGGGTTTTAAGAACTTAACCCAAAGGGCTTGAGTCTGTAATAAGAAAAATGGGTTTTTATGGAATTTTCGATGCCTTTCAAAGAATTTGGAGGATTTCTATAAGGCAAAGAAAAGGGCTTGAAACCTTATAAAGGGGATTCTAATCAAGGGGAAAAGGGAGAATCATGAAAATGAGGGTTTTTCATGGGAAATGAAGGGGTAAAATGAGGTTAGTTTTGGAAGTGAAAAGAGGAGGAAACATGGAGTTTGCAGCATTTTTTCTTCATGTAATGACAGCAGAAATTCTGAGTTGGAAAGGGGAAAAGCAGTGACGATTATCCAAAGGATAGGATATTATCAAAAGACTTTGAGCATCAACAATTTTAGCAATGAAATTGTTTCTTGAAGGCTATCCAACATCATTTAGCCACCACCTGATATGACAGAATTTATGGGTGGCTAACAAGGAGGAAATCAAGAGATTTACCAAGAGGCAAAGCAGCAAAAGTGGTACAGTCAAAGTAAAGAAAGAGGAGGAGGATGCAACCCTTGCATCAAAGGGACAGAGGAAGACATGGGACCTATCCAAGGTCTGGTGCTTTAATTGTACGGAACCTTGACATTTTGCCAACAATTGTCCTAAGAAGAAGGACAAGGGATCTTCTAAATCCAAGGCAGCAACAACAAAAGGGGATGATGGTAGTGACGATGACGTAGCAGTGCTCATGAACCAAGGAAGTGGGGTGATATTGATCTATAGAACAACTACAGATGGCAGGAAGGATCCTTGAGGTGCCCAAACTCTTGGATAACATACGAGCTACTGGAACCTTAAGACAGTAGCGGGACGAGTAGAGCAGTGGGTGCAGAAGATCACAGTGAAGCGGAGAGCAGAGATGGGACGTTGTAGATGGGAGTAGCACAGTATAGAGGCAGCAACAACGTAGGAGATACAGCGTAGAGGCTGATGGGACTTCAGCAACACAGAGGGAGTAGTGCTTATGCAGTGCAGAGCAGCGACAATGCAGTGGCTTGAGGGAAACAACACAAAGTAGAAACCAAGGGAGCTTCAGTGATGAGTTGCAGCGCAACTGACTTGCTTGTCAAAGTTTGGGTGATGGTCCTTCAATTTCTTACTTCTTAGCAACTGAGCTGCATTGCAACAGTTAGCAGTGGCAGTGTTATGGGTAGCATGATGCAGCAAATTGATAGGGAGCTGTAGTATGGATGTAACAGTGTTAATGGTAGTGACATGGGCAACAGTATAGAAAGCAGCAGCGCAGTGGATGGAGGGTAGCAGGCCAAGCATCAACAACACATATATCGATGCCGAGATCAAGCAATACTTGGTGTGGATGTATTGCTAGAGCACACTCCTTGCTATGAGGGAGTGTTGAGATTTTAGGGTAGAATCAGGTGTGCTCTAGCCCTGAAATTTTGTGGAGGGGCTAAGACACACGAGATCTCCAAAACCCAAAAATATTTTGGAGAAATTTCATATAGTGTTGAAGTTATTCTAATGATTAATTTTTTTAGTGACGACCCTAAGTCTAACTTAGGGAATTAGAAAAATTAATGTGAATTAATTAAACACATGTGATGAAATTTTATAAATGATGTGGATCAAGCAGTCTTTTAATTTGAGCCGTCTATTAGAGATTCAATCACGACTGTTGGTTTTCCAAAAAGAAAAGTATAAAGGAAAGGCTTGGGGTCAGTTGGAGAACACACACACATAAGCAGAGCACTGAAGCTAAGTCAAATTTCTGGGGCAGGGTTTGCTGAGGAATTCAAAGCGAGTTTGCAGTGCAATGAGGGGCAGAGATCGGCAAAGGATTATCTGATCCAAGGCCCGAGAATACAACAGCAGAGGAGCAATGAGTACTAGTCAGTGCAGAGCCATCCAGGAGGACGCAGTTCAGCCAACACCATGCAGAGTACTCTACATAGGCTGCATAGCCCAGCCAGGGTGACACAGACCTAACTAGCGCAGCACAGGGGTAGCGCAACACCAGCCAGGGTGGCGCAGTCCCAGGTGGGGTAGCGCAGCACCAGTCAGGTTGATGCAGTGGGGACGCTGGCCTGTGAGGGCTGACACAGAGGCTGCAAAGGCAGCGCTGAGGATTCCAGTGGGCCAAAAAGGGCTCGTGATCTGTAAATCTCGTTTGAGGGTGTGATACAGCCATATTTTCTATCTCCGAGTGAAAGGTACTAATTGCCATGTAATTTCTGTGTAGGGCCAACCATTTCTGGTACCTAGAATTTTGTATTCAGATTTTGCATAATAATAAAACCCTCTAGCGTTGTTGCATGGGTTTTCATGCATTGGGTTTTTCCAAGGACATTTGTTCGAAAAATCGTGTGTAATCTTGTCACATGTTTGTATTGTTCAGTGAATGATTTGTAGATGTGTAGGCTGTTAGTGTCTACTTTAATAATTTTTCTGAATAATTTAGTCAAATAACTTCTTAAGTTAATTAAACAAGTAGGAGAAGTAGATCTAGATACTACAACTGGGTTTCTGTTTTGAAACTTTCACATGGTATCAAAGCATTGCAGATCACGCTGATCCACCAACAGACCGGCTGAAGAAAATTGCTGCAGATAATGCAGCTGAAGCAACAGAGTTCCAGCAATGACAGTGCAGCACTAGGAGGGACGCAACCTAGCCAGGTTAACGCAGAGGCGACACAAAGGCTGAAGCAGAGGCCACGCAGAGGAAGTGTAGAGCCTTCCAGAGTGATGCAGGAGTAGCCTGCATTGCGCAGAGGCTATGTTGAGTCAGTTTGGTCATGTAGAGGCCAGCCAGAGGGACGCAGTCCATGTGGAGGCTGTTGTGCAGATTTGTCGAAGTCTGGAAGTAGAGCTTTTGATCTTCAAAGGCTGCTGGTGTGGCACAGGTTCTATCGGTGATGAAAAATGCCTAGCAAAGGTGACAAGAGCAGGAGGAGAACAATCTCTCAGCAAATTTGTGCCACTCATATTTGAGATTTGAACAGGAGGGTGATCTTAGAGCACTGTTCAGTTGGTTTTGGCAGAAGATTTTCGAGAGGGAAATCAGTTGTCAGAGGGAGCAACTACTATAGAGGGTTTCTATCACCAAGAAACCCAGATCCATTTTTGTGTTGAATGTTGTAGCAAGAAGAGGGAGAGGAGTATCTGTTCCGACATATTTGAGCATGGATGGTTTCTCATGGACTGAGAGATCAAGATAGGTTTGACGGCATGTCCAACTTCGTTATCTGTAGAGCCAGGATTGTAACAGTCCTAGATGAGTACGACATCAAGGACCATGCTGAAAATGTCCTAGTTGTGCCTACCGATGCAGATCCCCTGAAGAACTTCAAAGAGAATCAGGCACAGGCTAAGCGCTTAATCATGGATGGAGTCAAGGATTATGTGGTTCTTGATATTTTTGAGAAGAAAACAGTAAATGAAATGTGGACAGATTTGGAGACGATGTATCAGGGAGGCTCTGTCTAACGGAAGATATTTTTGGAGAATCAGATGCAGTTGTTCTAGATGCAAAAGGGAGAGGAAATTGATCCCTTCCTCTTTAGACTCTAGACTATCTGAGACCAACTAATTGCCATGGGTACGAATCTGGATGAAGGGCTCTTCATGTCACATGAGGACTGCCCTGAATGCAGTCTCCGATGAATGGGAAACGCTTGTACAAAGCATCTTAGGCGAGGCAGCTTTACCATCCTAGGCGTACATGTGGGAAATCCTCTGTCAGGAGGAAATGAGGAGATTTACCAAGAGGCAAAGCAATAGCAACGGTACAGTCAAAGTAAAGAAAGAGGAGGAGGAGGATGCAACCCTTGCATCAAAGGGACAGAGGCAGCAAGGGAAGAAGAAGAGGGACCAGATGCAGAAAGGTGAGGAAATTGATCCCTTCCTCTTTAGACTTTAGACTATCCGGGACCAACTGATTGCCATGGGTACAACTCTTGATGAAGGGCTCTTAGTGAGGACTACCCTGAATGTAGTCTCTAATGAATGGGAAACATTTGTCCAAAGCATCTTGGGCAGGGTAGCATTACCATCCTGGGCGGACATGTGGTCAATCCTCCGTTAGGAGGAAACCAGGAGATTTACCAAGAGGTAAAGTAGCAGCAACGGTACAGTCAAAGTAAAGAAAGAGGAGGATGAGGATGCAACCCTTGCATCAAAGTGATAGAGGCAGCAAGGGAAGAATAAGAGGGACCTATCCAAGGTCCGGTGCTTTAATTGCGGCAAACATGGACGCTTCGCCAGCAATTGTCCTAAGAAGTAGGACAAGGGATCTTCTAAATCCAAGGCAACAGCAGCAAAAGGGGACGATAGTAGTGACGATGACGTAGCCATGAGTGCTCATGAACCAAGGAAGTGGGGCGAAATTGATCTGTAGAGCAGCTACAGATGGCAGGCTGGATCCTTGGGGTACCCAAACTTTTGGATCACTTACGAGCTATGAGAGCCTTAAGATGGTAGCAAGACAAGTAGAGAATTGGGTGCAAAAGATCATAGTGAAGCAGAGAGCAGAGCTGGGACGCTGTAGATGGGAGCAGCGCAGTGCAAAGGCAGCAACAACGTAGGAGCTACAACGCAAATGTTGATGGGACTTCAGCAGCGCAGTGGGAGTAGTGCTTAGGCAATGCAAAGCAGCAGCAGTGCAGTGGCTTGAGGGAAACAGGGCATCGCAATAGCCAAGGGAGATTTAGTGATGATTTGCAACCCAACTGACTTGTGTGTCAAAGTTTGGGTGATGGTCCTTTAGTTGCTTACTTCTCAGCAACTGAGTTTCACTACAGCAGTTAGCAGTGGCAGTGCTATGGGCAGCATGATGTAGCGAATTGAGAGGGAGCTACAATAGGGATGTATCAGTGTCAGTGGCAGTTACATGAGCAATAGTACAGAAAGAAGCAGCATAGTGGATGGAGGGTATCAAGCCAAGCATCAACAATGCAGCGACCGATGCATATCAAGCAATACTTGGTTTGGATGCATTGCTAGAGCACACTCCTCGCTAAGAGGGAGTGTTGAGATTTTGGGGTCGCATCGGGTATGATATAGCCCTGAAATTTTGTGGGGGGGCTAAGACACACGAGATCTCCAAAACCCAGAAAGCGCTTAGAGAAATTTAATTTGGTGTTGAAGTTATTCTAATAATTACTTTTTTAATGAGGACCCTAAGTCTAACTTAGGGAATAAGAAAAATTAAAGTGAATTAATTAAACACATGTGATGAAATGTTCTAAATGATGTGGATCAAGCAACCTTTTAATCTGAGCCGTCAATTAGAGATTAGATCACAGTGTTGGTCTTCCAACGAGAAAAGTATAAAGGAAAGGCTTGGGGTCAATTGGAGAACACACACACACAGGCAAAGCACTGAAGCTAAGTCAGATTTCTGGGGTGGGGTTTGCTGAGGAATTCAAAGCGAGTTTGCAATGCCATGAGGGGCAGAGATCGGCAATGGATGATCTGATCCAAGGTCGAGAATACAACAGCAAAGGGGCAGTGAGTACCAGTCAGTGTAGAGCTAGCCAGGAGGACTTAGTTCAGCCAACATCATGTAGAGTATTGCGTAAGCCCAGCCAAGGTGACGCAGACCCAACCAGCGCAGTGCAGGGGCAATGCAACACCAGCCAAGGTGACGTAGAACCAGCTGGGGCAGTGCAGCACCAGTCAGGGTGACACAGTGGGGATGTTGGCCAGTGAGAGATGACGCAGAGGCTGTAGAGGCAGCGCTGAGGATTCCAGTGGTCCAGGAAGGGCTTGTGATCTGTAAATCTCGTTTGAGGGTGTGATATAGCCATATTTTCTGTCTCAGAGTGAAACGTACTAACTGCCGTGTAATTTCTCTATAGGGCCAACCATTTCTAGTGCCAAGATGTTGTATTTAGATTCTGCATAATAATAAAACCCTCTAGTGCTGTTGCACCAGTTTTCCCACATTGGATTTTTTTGGGGACATTTGTCTGAAAAATCGTGTGTAATCTTGTCACATGTGTGTATTGTTTAGTAAATGATCTGTAGATGTGTAGATTGTAGTTAGTGTCTACTTAAATGTTTTTTGTGAATAATTCAGTAAAGTGACTTGTTAAGTTAATTAAACAAGCAGGCGAAGTAGATCTAGATACTGCAGTTGGATTTCTGTTTTGAAACTTTCACAGACACGTCCTGAGTTGCACAGGGTGCAACATCCACATTTCGAGGTTTCTCTATGTGCAATAGTTCACGCATTCGTTCCCTCTCTTGGGGTTGGATGGCGAGAGATTCTGAGTTAGTACCCAGTGGAGTGGGTTATGGATATGGTGGTGCACCATCGTGTAGCTCAGCAAGAGCTTCTAGGCCTTGGGGATACCAAAAGCCCAGACTAGCATTGGGACTTGAGCAGGACAAATTATCTCTTCCCAGGTATGCTGGTTGACCACGACCTGGAGGGTAAAATTGACCTAGCCATTGAGTGTGTGCACATTCACTAGGGGAGTTTCAGCCTGTAGTAGTGTCCAACTAGTTTATGTACAGACTTCTTGAGTTGTCTTGGTACGAGGATTGTACATAGGATCATGGGATGATCAACATACTCTGGCAGTAGTTTGACGGAGGAGCTGGCATTGGTAGGCCACCAGACAGTGCCTTGTATGGAGCTGGGGTTCATTCGCATTTTTGTGGGCCACAGAGGACACGGAGGAGCAGAAAAAGATTGGCATCGCTACTGGTACCCAGGGAGATTCACATCTTGGGTCCCTCAGGGAGGATTTGGAAAGGAGATCCATTCATTGGAGAGTATGGTGATGCGAGTGTGGAGGTGATGGTACCAGTCCAGTATGGGCCGACGCATATGGACATAGCTGTAGGCCATCACACCCAGGTATGTGTAGGAGCATCCAACGTTGAGGAGTGGTTTGCAGATAGACATTGAGATGCATGGGGGTGTGTTTTAGTATGTCGCACTGCGTTGTGAAGTAGGAGTGCCTCCCATCGCATTGAGTACATGCGGGGAGTTACAGGTGCAGCGACGCAGGAGGGACACATGACGGTACAGGATAGTATAGATGTAGCTGGGGGTATCCATTGGTGTATAGGGGCAGGTTGCGGCATACAGTGGCATGTTGAGGAGTGCGTGATACTTGGTGGTATGCAGTGACACATGATGCGGAGTAGAGGGCTCTTGGAGGGTTGCCTCCAAAGAGACTTATGAAGAGGGGCATTAGGTGCACCATGGGATGCAACTCACTTAGGATCGATGAGGACATTGTTGAGCATCTCGGGAGAGCTCATTTAGTAGAGACAGGGCTACGAGCGGGTTATCCACAGATCTGAGGTAGGGATAGTGTCGTCCGAAGGATTCCTCTTGAGAATTTCGGTAGACTCTTTATCATGCCCTTTGGGACATACCTCCAACATTGCTCACACTTGCAGAGTGTTTTGTTCTTGCCCCTTGACACTCTCCATTCAGGTGGTAGGGCATGGGAGGCTCACCCTAAGTAGTTGGATGAGACACCGCTTGTCATGAGTCGGGAGGAGACTCTCCAGTTGAGACACTTGTTTGGTGCACAACTTGACGGATACAGGCTTAGGGATGGCATGGTTGATTGTCGAGGTAGCATATGTTCCATCCCTGGGATCACACTTGAGGGATGGTGGATGTTAGAATCTATTTACGGGAGGGTACCCAGATTTTGAGCAGTGTCCAGATGTATCATCAGGATGTGGGGATAGCAGATTTCATTGCGTGGTTTGGCATGAGCAAGGCAGTTTCGCATATGTGGGACATGCACCTGATACTTGGGGCCCACCCAGAGGATACAACAGGATCAAAGATGAGGGCCAGATGGGTTCTAGCAGGTAGCAGCGCTACGCTACGACACCCCATGAGGAGTGAGAGTAGCAAGCTCCCAGTATGCTTGGGGGATCCAGGGATCCGGTTGGCGGGTGGATCACCCCCCTTTGTGATGAGCAGGGTCAGGGAAGAGGGTTATCTAGTCCACTTTGGGTTTGACACATGGGAGATCGCTGAGGCCCCCACTGCATGGCGAGGTAGATTTGTCTTGTTGTTGCTCAAGGTCGAGATTTGAAGTGGCGACGTAGACATTGGCATCCTGGAGATGCCCGGGCAGGATGAGCTCGACCTTCACATGTTTTTCACCACAAGACCCTAGAAGAGAGGGATACAGTCTCCGCACCATTGGGTACTGTCATGGTCAGAGTGGTGCAGTGTTAGCAAGATGGCACCTCTTCGAGATTAGCAGGGGACCCGAGCATTAGAAATTTACATAGCTCAGTAACCTTTAGTGATGAGCTGCATACTACATGGGGATATCATGTAGATTTTCCTTTGGGCTTTAGCGAGTCACTGATGGAGTGGGGGACTTCATTAGCATGGCAGGTTAGTTAGCAGGATGGTAGCAGGAGGGGCTCATGTGACTGAGACGCTACCTCAGTAGGGATTATGTGGTATCTTCGAGGATTTACTCTTGGAGCGCATGGGATGGACTACTTGGTAGGGAGAATTCATGAGGAATTGGGCATAGTGCCATATTATCATGATTCCCTACTCACTGATGGTGTGTAGAGGGTCGTTGCTACTCATGCCTGGCAGGATGGTGAGTGGAGCATGGGGAGCTTCATGTTGGATAGGATGGCTTGGGATCCTGGTATTGAGGGATTCCTTCCTATTAGGGTGATGCAGAGGTCGGGGATGATTCAGTGTCACATTTGGGACCCTGGCACATTTTGGCATTGACCATGGGGAGCGTAAGCTAGAGATAATGCTTGTTCAGGCATTGCTTGAGGACAAGCAAATTTTGGTGGGGAGGACTGTAATATTCCAAATTAGCAGTCAACTAATTGGAATATCAATTTTGATTAATTTTCGGAATTCCTAATGTTGGGCAGAAATAAAGTGGGTGGGGGACCCACAATTAATAATTAATCCAAATAAAGTCTTTTCCTAAAGTCCCTAAGTGGAAATTGAGGCTCTAGTGGTGGGGTCGAATTGGACTTAGGTGACAGTGTAGAAGAGGCACGAAAATGACAGTATGGGATTGGTGGGAGGAAGGTAGCACATGATTGGTCCTGATTGGTCCAAGGAAAGGCGACACAGGATAAGGTGGACCCAAAGAATACATTGGGCCTCAATGGACAAAAGGAATAAGTGAAGGCTCATTTGGTCATGCATTCATCTTATTTTTCTTTGTCATTTTGACTAAAGCACGCTTGAGCCAGAGAGCCATGTCTGTAGTGTTGTTTATTACACGAGATCTTCGAGCGAAGATCTCAGCCTCTACCTCGAGGGACTTTGAGTACTCGCTCAGGAGAGGATTTCTGCATTTTTGTGAGGGAATTACACAGCAGCAGCAACAAGAAGAGTGTATCTCCTTCAGGACTGTGCAGACATAGAGTAGACTGCGCAGTTCAGTTCAGTGTGAGTGTTAGCAGTGTGGAGATCAGCAGAGTTTCAGAACAATATTTGGAGGGGAGGTTAGCCACCTCCTACCAAGGATTTTGGTAGCTTTTAGGAGGCATTTTCCAGCAGTTTCATCAAGAGGTTCGATTTACCCAGTAGCGCAGTGAGCCAAGCCCAAGAGGGCCAAATTTCAAAGTCAAAATTTGGGTAAACCCTTTCTGGGTTTTTCTGGGTTTATTGAGGAGAAACAGGATTATTCTAGAATAATTTTTTGGTTAGGTTTGAGGCATCAAACAGAGATCCTAATGCAGCCAACAACTAGAGGAGCTAGAGGAAATTGGGTTGAAATTCCAGGGTCAACATCTAGCCAACTCCTCCACAGGTTTTTGTGGGTTTGGTGAGTATATTCTAAGGTTAAAAGCCTAGAATTTTCTGAGCAAAGGAAGGAGCCCAACCAACAATCCGAAGTCAAACATTTCTGGGCTAGGCAGCGTAGAGACTGGGGCACACAGAGACACTTTCAGCCAAATTTTTTTCTTGGGTTTGAGTTGTTCTTCAAGCCTGTCTTGAGCAGGCCCAGGTGAAAACTTTCAAGCACCTCAATTGTACTCTTTACCAATATATTAATAAAAAGGCTCAGTAGTGATTTTGGCTCCAGTTTGTGTGTTTTAATGGTGTTTACATTTTTGCTATAGTTACTTCTCTATTTGCAATTTTATTAATGTTAATCCCTATTTCTAGATATTACACAGTTTCAAGACTATAATCTAGAATCTTCATTCTACATTGTTCCATTAGGAGGAAAGGTTGTGGTCTTAGGTATCCAAAGGTTACAAACCCTTGGCACTTACTCTGCCAACCATCATAAGCAATTTATAAAATTTAAATATGATGGGCAGAAGTACAAGTTATATGTATTCCAACCACCTGAGAATCAAATCATATCATCCTCCCATAGATGAAATTATTCGGAAGGTAGCACCAGCTTATGTAGTACAGTGTCATCAATTAGAAATGTTAACTTCAAATATGGTCAATGAAGAATCATCAGAGGTCCAGGAGCTGATTCTAAAGAATGAAAAAGTATTCCAAGACCTTCCAATGAAGATACTACCTAAAAGAGAAATCAAGAATATAATAGAAGTCCAAGTAGGATCAAATCCCATCAACATCAAACCATATCGATATACACATCATCAAAAAATGGAAATTGAGAGATTAGTCCAAGATCTTTTAAAGTGTGGCATCATCTCAAAAAGTAAAAGTCTGTATGTTGCTCTAGTTGTACTAGTTTGAAAGAAAGATAGATCATTCAGATTATGTGTCGATTATCGAGGACTACAAAAATAACAATTAAAAACAAGTTTCCAATCCCTTTTATCGATGAAATATTGAATGAACTACATGGTGCTAAATACTTCTCAAAATTTGACTCAAGGTCAGTATTACCAAATCAGAATAAGGTTGGAAGACGTAGAAAAAATGACATTCCAAACACATGAAGGTCATTACGACTTTAAAGTAATGCCTTTTGGTTTAACCAATGCACCAACAACATTCCAAGTTACTATTAACGAGCTATTCCATCCATATCTAAGGAGGTTTGTGTTAGTATTCTTTGATGACATTCAAATTTACACTAAAACATGGAAGGAGTACTTACAACATTTGGAACAAGTTCTTACTGTATTAGAAAAACATCAATTATATTCCAAGAAGTCCAAATGCACCTTTGGAAAGAAGAAAGCAGATGATCTTGGACATATAATATCTAAGGAAGTAGTAAAAGTAGATCCTAATAAGATCAAGGCTATAAGGGAATGGACCAAACCAGTTAATATCTCCAAGCTAAGAGGATTCTTAGGATTGACCGGATATTATCGAAGATTTATTAAAAACTATGCCCATACAACTGCACCCCTAACTAACCTTCTACAGAAGAACTCATTTCAATGGAATGAGGAAGAAGAAAAGTGTTTTGAAAAGTTGAAGGAAGTTATGTCTAATACCCCTGTATCGACAACTCGAGATTTCTCGAAACCATTTTTCATTGAGTGTGATGCTTCAATTTTTGGTATAGGAGTTGTGTTAATGCAAGATGGTCATCCAATAGCTTTCGAAAGCAGGAAACTCAATAAGCGGGAATGTCTTAAATCTACATACAACAAATAAATGCTTGCTATTATGCATGCATTAGCCAAGTGGAGGCAATATCTTTTGGGAAGTAAGTTCTCCATATGAACATACCATAACAGTCTCCAGTACCTCATCCAACAAAAAATGCTTTCCGAAGAACAACAAAAGTGGATTGAAAAATTTGATGCCTTTGACATGGAGATATTCCATAAAAAAGGAAAGGACAATGTAGTGGCAAATGCTATGTCCAGGAAAGACAAAGAACCATCACTACTTGTAGTCTCGGTTGTTGTTTCAGAATGGATTAATGAGATTCAAAGTGAATATGAAAAAGCTCTAGAAACAAGTGCTATAATCAATAACCTTCCGCACAACTCAAAATTTGAATGGAAGAGCGATATTCTATGGTACAAGGGAAGAATCTATCTGAATTCAAATTCTAAGTTTAAAACCAAGATTCTCAAAGAGTCACATGATTGACTATCAGCTGGACATGTAGGATTCTTTAAAACCTATTATAATGCACGCCAGTCATTCTTTTGGAAGAGAATGAGTAAAGATATTCAGAAATATGTAGCAGAATGCGATAAATGTCAGAGGAACAAAAATGAAAATATTATGATACCTGGATTACTTCATCTATTAAATATCCCAAATCAGAAATGGGAAGAAATATAATGGACTTTATCGAAGGGTTACCTGTATCTGAGGGTAAAGAAAAAAATTCTTGTAGTAGTCGACAAACTCACAAAGCATGGTCACTTTATTGGAATGAGGAAATCAGATTCAGCAAAACAAATTCTTGATATATTTTTCAAAAATGTTTACAAATTACTTGGATTTCCCAAGGTCATTGTGAGCGATAGAGATGCCAAATTTAAGGGTATTTTTTGGAAGGAATTTTTTAATCATATAGGAACTTACCTCAACATGAGTTCAGCTTACCATCCTCAAACAGATGGCCAAACTAAGGTTGTCAATAAATGTTTTGAAACCTATCTACGTTGTTATGCCATAGACAAACAAAATAGGTCGGTTCAGTGGTTACATCTCGCAGAATGGTGGTGCAATTATACCTACCACACATTAGCGAAAATGACTCCATTTCAAGCTTTGTATAGATATGAACCTCCGAAATGGAAAGACTTTGGTATCATCCAAACAAAACTACTATCTTTTAAAAACCAATTAGAAGAAACCCAAAAGGTCGTCCAAACTCTAAAAGAAAATCTAAATAATGCAAGAAACCTTATGAAGCGGCATGTTGTGTAATATTCTCATTTTTGGTATCACCTATGACAGGGCTAGGAGGGACTTCCAGAGTTAGGAGCAGACAAGTCACATATACAGATTGGTGCTATCAGTGGGCTCAGGAGCTTTTCAGAGGAGTTTTGAGGAGTTTTCATGGTGTTCGGAGGTATTCGCTTGATATACTCCATCATCCGAGCAGTTTTCCTTTGTTCCGATGCATTCCGATAACTTTCGGAATTTTGAGTTATTTATGGGCTTAACTCAGCTGATTATGCTCAAGGTGGCATTCCGGGAGGAATACACTATGGAACACCTTAGTGTAATAGCTCATTGGAACCGGGACGAGGAGACCTACACAATGGGACAATTAAACACAGATTTCAGTGACCGGAGGAGGCGTGGTAGCCGATTTACCCTTTTCTGCATTAAAAAAGAATAATTTAATAAAAGGGAAAAGTGCTCCATGAATAAAATAATAATAAAATAATGCTCTAGAAGGCTCCAAGGGATCTATAAAAGAAAGGGAGGAAGCCATTGGGAGATATCTTTGGAGTAGATCAATTGCTTGTGTATGAGAGGTTTGAGGACGTGGTTCTCTACTTCAGTCGTAGCCCCAGGACGGAAACCCTCGGGTGAATTGTGAGTGTTAGACGAAAACCCAACTCTCTTGAGGAGGCTTCACTTAGGAGTTTCACAGAGCTTCAGAGTTTGGTGTGAGGATCATCCAGATCTTCAACTTGGGCTTCATCATCTTCAGTGGATTCAGTGGTAGCTGTTGCCGGAGGGAGAGTGCAGCAGTTCAGTTTTGGGAGGCCAGCGCTGTATAGCAGTGTAGCAGATTGTATTGTTGGCCAGTTTTCCTATCTCAGCACTTTCTGGGTCAGATCTATATGTAAACCCCTCTTATTATTTATAATAAAAGCTGAGATTTCTCCTATTCTATGTGGTATTCGATTGCAGTATTTATGTGTTTAATTTACATGGCAATATTCTGTTGAATAAACCTTGATTTTGCGGCATTTTGTGGAGTTTATTTATTTATCTGCATTTTTAGTAAAAATATCCCATCCGGGATATTACAGTGGTATCAGAGCTGAGGTCTTGGCTCAGCCTGTGGGGTTTCATTTTCAAGGGTTTCATGATTTCTTCTACTTTGCCGGCATCAATGTTTGGCGGAAGAAATTTTCCATATAGCTGTCAAAGAAGACATATCTGCCATAACAAAAATCATTGCAGATAAATTTCAAGGGTTTAGAGAAAAAAAAAAAAGAAAAAAAAAAGGGGGGTTACTGCAGACGTCTTGGCCAAAAGAACTTGAGCCAAGGTGACATTATTGATCAAAGTTGAGTTGTTAAAAGGGTCGCTTAAAGTTATGCAGCGGGGCCCATTTCAATTGGGACGATGTTATCAGACTTAAGAATGATCGACTGGGCGCAGGGCAGAAGAGTGGACGCGGTCTAAAGGATCACACGCAAGGTAACAAGACCTTCCGCTTTGGTGAGGAGATCCGAGTGACACACAACAGCGCATGGATCAAACACGTCTCTTATCATTGAGCCTGCAACCGACTAATAATCTATTTGACAGCGTAGTGCATATGCCGTGAGCGAAATCAAGAGGAAGCCAAGTTATCGGGATCATTGCGTGGTGGGGCCATGAATTATTAATTATGTAAACCGGCATTAAACTTTCCATTGTTAAAACAGATTGAAGTGGCAATGGAGGCGTATGCGGAGTTTTGTGGGAAGACAACTTATATGCGTGGGATCAGTGCCTTTTGTAGCCGCAGTGGTGGAGAATGTTGAGCACGAGTCGAAACTGTGGGATCGGAATCGAAAGTAACATTTGCCAAACTACGGTCGAAGGATCGTCACGCTGTCTATGATAAAGCAGACAGAGTAAAGGAATACGACCATTGTGCACAGGTGGTGGAAAAAATAGAACAATTGACCGCATAAAAACTGAATACACCAGTGGCACGTCAGCGTCGGAAAGTTTCAATACGTGGACAAAGCTATTATCCGAAAATTGCAGGACTGTGGCATCTTTTCGTGGGAAGAGGTAGAGTCCACGATGGCACGATTTGAAGACAAATATTCAGTTGCTACAACAGCGTAAGAAGAGTGAGCGTTTAAAATTCAGGGGGGGGCACGAACCAAACCCAAGTGACGGTGGATCAACATACCACCTTCATTTCTATAATCTCGCACACTTCTTGGGTTGATAAACCAAAATTTTGGGTGATTAGAGACAAGACCAACCAACAGTAATCGTAATACAGTGGTGGCAGCCTCTTGGAGCAAGTAGCTGAAGGCATAATCAGACCGAGTTAACGCGCTGGAGGGTACCCGCTGATAGAGACAGTAATAATTTTGAAGTCATTTATAAACTATAATATTACAGCAGTATGAGGCTGTAGCAGAATACACATTTCAGAGGAGGAAAAATCTTACTGTAATTATTATACAAGGCATAAATTCACATTATTTGTGATGTGGGACGACAAATATACCTACAGCAGGATCAAGCCTTTCTGGGGAGATCGAATTGGTTGCAAGGCATCACCAAGACAAGTACTATTGGGTTGTGTCCCAAAATTTCTACTATATCATGTCCTGGACTGATACTCTTATAAATTATCAGCTTGTGGAGTCAAACCGTTATACCTTGATGGACTGGATGAATCTTGACTGATAGCAGTGCTGGAATATCGCCTCAAGTAGACCATGCTATGTATTCTTGTGCAGCGTTACTTCTACACACATACCAGGTCCTACACTTTACTTGTTTACTGTCCACTCATATTTTAAACACTGTTGTCGGTTATATCGTTATATATCAGTTATATTTCGATTTTTGAAGTTGTCATAAGGAGTATTCTTGAAGTCTGTTGGTACATATAATCCATTGAAAACATTGCCCAGAAATTAGAATCTATGAAGAGTACCTACAACAGTTTTTCATCCCACTGAGAGTTTTAACAGCTCAGAAATGCAATACTAAGTTGAAACAACTCAGAATTGCACGTGAAACATTGTGCAAATAATCTGTTGTTAAAACACTTCACTGGAAAATATATGGCAAACTCAGAAAAACAGTGACCACATCATTGGTTGAACCATGGAGGGATTCCTAAACAGATTGATGAAAATAAAAATAGAAATTGGTTCCTTGAACCACCATGCATCGGAAGACCAGAAAACAAAACCAAACAGCAGACCTTTTTCAAGAGGAATTTATGCCATCCTTCAAAAAGGATAGCCAAAAGATTTGCAGGGACAATTGGAGATTGGTCACAAAATTTCTGCACTTGGGACAGATCTGAAACACATGAAGATGTCATGGAGAGTTTTGTCCAAACTAGAGGAGTTTAATGAACTCATGTCCACAATAGACCAAGCAGAAGGGAAGAAACTGATTTGGGCTCTAAAGCCTGCTATGCTTGCTCTTATACAGCCCAAATTCTTGGAAGAGCCTTATGAAGGGGTCACACTTCCAGTTGCAGCTTGCCTCAGTAACATCATGAAATTGACCGCACCTATAGCTCCATATAATGATGATGTCATGAGGAGGATTATGAGGCTGATTGTAGAGACTTTTCAGGATTTGGACAACAGCACAGGCTCTACCTTCGGGAAGAAGCTTGAGATTCTATGGAATATGGCCACAATCAAGACTTATGTCATCATGATTGACCTTGGGTGTGATATCCTGATTTTGCAAATGTTCCGATGCTTCTTCAGCATTAGGAGACATCATCCTGATACTGTCATAGCACACATGCAGTCCATCTTGTCATCATGTATGAGAGACCATGAGACCATTGGCCGAGAGTTGCAGACCCGGTTGTTGAGCATTTGGAGGAGAGAGCAGTTGGTCTCGCCCACTGCTTATGAGCTAGCCCAAGCGCTAGTCGAGCAGAACATAGAGTCTCTCAAGAGATAGTTGACCAGGGAGGAGCTGCTCCAGTTTGGTGGGTCAGGCAGCAGAAATGAGCTGAGGAGGAAGGGAATTTGCTTCATTTGCAAAGAACCTTGGGGGCCTGATCACTCATGTTTGAGAGATGCAGATGAGGTGGCAGAGGTAGAGCAGGTAGATGTTCCTTTTGTATGCCAAGATGAGGACTCTTCTTCAAATGAGTCCATGGGATCATATGAGGATGCTTCTAGGGAGCGAGAGCAGTCGTGCAGAGAGGATGACAGTAGACCGGAGTTGTGTTCCAGTGAGCAGGGTGAGCAGTCATGGGACTCTATGAGAGATACTTTGGGTGATGAGTCACTTGTGACGATTCAGCCAGAGCAGCGTATGATGGAGCCTGAGTCAGCAGAGGAGGATACTATGGACATCAGGCATGACATTTCCTTGGGTGAGGTCCAAATGGGTGCCCACATTGAGCCTATGATGGATATGCGGCTAACATTGGGGTTAACCTTTGAGGAGGAGCAGTGAAATGCACAGACACCGAGTACAGTGACGGCAGTTGCAGATCCATATCCTCTGGAGGTGTTGGACGTTGATGGGATTGTTTTACAGGGGACCAGTAGACAGCGGGAGCATGACATTCTTGATCAGGAGTGGGAGGAGCTGTTGGATATGGTGGAGAATCCAACTGTGAGTCGACACAGGGATGACGCGCAGACAGATGTACACGCAGTCAGCAGAACTGCAGTCCAGTGAGTAGCACTCTCCAGGAGTACATCGATGGGGCTTGCAGCATATCTTGCCCACTTTGGCCCATTATAGAGAGAGGGGCTTTCTTCTACAGGCAAATTCCATTGGCAGACAGGGCAGAGCAGTGGGAGTTGATTACAGGGTGGCGGCAACACTCTGGACATGTTCCATGTGCAGTGTTGCTACATTGGATTCTTCTTTCAGGATGGACTGGAGGGAGATCATGAGTTGGTACCCTCTTGATGGTGTGGTGTTCTTCGGAGGAAGCACAACAGAGCGGGGGCCCATAGACATAGTAGATGTTACAGATTCCAGTTGGCAGGAGGGCACCGGTTGTCGTTACTTCAGGACTCCTTCCCAATTTCAGGAGAACAGGATCAACATGGGATTGAGTCAGAACTTGGATTGTAGAGAGGTGATGAGTTGGTATGCAGTTGGTGGGGCAGCATATACAGTTACAGGTACAGTATAGCAAGAGCCCGGGAACATTGATGCTTGTTGGTGGTCTTCACCTCTGAGAGCATCAGCTATAGCCAGAGACAGTGCGCGGCCTGAGCCGTGGGACTTGGGCGATGATTGGCCATGGTGGCATTGGGATTCGGGAGGATTGTTTGTTGACTGGGACAAAGAGAGATCAGTTTGGGATCCCGGCATTGAGGGGTCTGTTCCGAGAGGTTTGACACAGGTGCATAGCAGCACCCAGAGCTTGGTATGGGATCCAGGCATTGGGTCTGAGATGCGGCGGGTCAACAGAGTGGCCCACATATTTCGATTGCTTGAGGGCAAGCAATCTTGGGGCGAGAGGTCTGTAATATTCCCATTTTTGGTATCACCTATGACAGGGCTAGGAGGGACTTCCATAGTTAGGAGCAGACAGGTCACAGATACAGATTGGTGCTATCAGTGGGCTCAGGAGCTTTTCGGAGGAGTTTTGAGGAGTTTTCATGGTGTTCGGAGGCATTCGCTTGATATACTCCATCATCCGAGCAGTTTGGCTTTTGTTCCAATGCATTCCGATAACTTTCGGAATTTTGAGTTATTTATGGGCTTAACTCAGCTGATTATGCTCAAGGTGGCATTCCGGGAGGAATACACTATGGAACACCTTAGTGTAATAGCTCATTGGAACCGGGACGAGGAGACCTACACAATGGGACAATTAAACACAGATTTCAGTGACCGGAGGAGGCGTGGTAGCCGATTTACCCTTTTCTGCATTAAAAAAGAATAATTTAATAAAAGGGAAAAGTGCTCCATGAATAAAATAATAATAAAATAATGCTCTAGAAGGCTCCAAGGGATCTATAAAAGAAAGGGAGGAAGCCATTGGGAGATATCTTTGGAGTAGATCATTTGCTTGTGTATGAGAGGTTTGAGGACGTGGTTCTTTGATTCAGTCGTAGCCCCAGGACGGAAACCCTCGGGTGAATTGTGAGTGTTGGACGAAAACCCAACTCTCTTGAGGAGGCTTCACTTAGGAGTTTCACAGAGCTTCAGAGTTTGGTGTGAAGATCATCCAGATCTTCAACTTGGGCTTCATCATCTTCAGTGGATTCAGTGGTAGCTGTTGCCGGAGGGAGAGTTTAGCAGTTCAGTTTTGGGAGGCCAGTGCTGTATAGCAGTGTAGCAGATTTTATTGTTGGCTAGTTTTCCTATCTCAGCGCTTTCTGGGTCAGATCTATATGTAAACCCCTCTTATTATTTATAATAAAAGCTGAGATTTCTCCTGTTCTATGTGGTATTCGATTGCAGTATTTATGTGTTTAATTTACATGGCAATCTTCTGTTGAATAAACCTTGATTTTGCGGCATTTTGTGGAGTTTATTTATTTATCTGCATTTTTAGTAAAAATATCCCATCCGGGATATTACATGTTGACCGAAACAAAACTGAGAGAGAATTTGAAGTTTGAGAATGGGTATTTGTCAAACTCCAAACTCTGAAAGAAAATCTAAATAATGTAAGAAACCGTATGAAGCAGCGTGTTGACCGCAACAAAACTAAGAGAGAATTTGAAGTTGGAGAATGGGTATTTGTCAAACTTTAGCCATACAAGCATCTGTCCTTAAAACAATAAGGAAAAAATATATTGGCACCAAAATTTTATGGAACATACCATATCATCAAAATGATCATTCAAGTCACATATACTGTAAGCTTTCCTAATAAAAGTCGTGTTCACAACGTCTTCCATGTATCCTACCTCAAAAAAGGCACTTGATGAACGTCAATCAGCACAAACAACACTTTTGTCCGTAGATGAAGAAGGTGTTGAGAATTTGAAAGACTGTAGGTTAATACAAATTCTCTTCTTGATAATTACTTGTGAGCTTACTTATGCCTTCTTTTCTTTAGCTTAGTTGATGTTTCATAAAGTCAATTATCAAAGTACACGAGATACAATAACTGCTTCTTTTCTTCAACTTATGCTAATTCTATATTGTTGTCACAGCCTTTAACAATATATATATCAGTTACTTGTTCTTGCAATAATTTTCTTAAGTCTGCCCTGCACTTGTTCACAATCATATGCTGCTCTTGTATACTATCTTTCCTTTAAGATTGATCCGCACTTCCACTGTCTAATCTGCACTTCCAGCTGCACTCATAAAATGCCATGTGTCTGCAATGCAGCGTTATCTTCCTTCTTATTCATACTGTAATCTCCCTTTGTACGCATTGTTGTTTCAGAGATATACGGTATCTTCTTTAGGCTATCCGCAATCAGCCTTAGGTCATCTATGATCTGTCTTAGGTTGTTCGCTATCCTTGTCTCAAATCCACATCTTAGATCCTGTAACCACCTCAGAGAAATCTGCAAGAATCTATGTCTCAAAATGAACTGCAGGTATGGATATATATAGTGATATATCCTTCTGTTTTAGGCCGACCATTCACCATTATGTAGGCCGACTTTAAATTATGTTCATAGGCCGACATTGAAGGCTTTTATACCAGCATTGAGAGTGCAGCTTTGATCCTCATGTAGGAGTCATTTCTTCATGCTATCATGACGAGGTCTTGGAGCATATTTACATGACACTTAATTGTACTTCTATACATGGAAGACTCAAGACTACTAGACATCAAGAATAAGTCTATCTACATAATAATAAAATCTTGCTCATGAAACCTATGAAGCAAGTTCACCAAGAATACATTTCATTAATTTTGACATCTTCTTTACGCATATATATAATTACATAGTCAACATGAAGACTGACCTAGTTACACTTTTCAACACTCCCTCTTAACTAGGGAGGTATTCATACAGGTACATGGTCACTTTCAAACTGAAGAATCTCATAAGAAGAATCGGATTGGTAATCGCATCTGTATAGCATCATATCAACCAGCATTGTCCTAGGGCAAGGCCTTGACTAACAGCCCCATCTCTCAATGAGACAATGGGCTACAATTCTGGCGAGACACATGACTTATAGACACCCTCGTCATTGTCTCTCCAAGGTTCATACTCCACCCGGGTGTTCCCAAAGTATGACCTTCTTGGACTATTCTTCTCTTGGGTAGCTAGCCCTCAAAGAATATCGATCCCTGACTACTCTTATCTTGAATGCCCTAACACATTCTCAAAGAGTATCGAATGCCAGATGATTACCCAATCCTCCATTCCGTCTTCCCAAGTGAAGACCAAAATGATGTGTATATCTCTCCCTCTCAACCAGGGAGGACCTATTCCATAAGGCAATGTACTCATTCCTATACAATGGAATGTACTCATTCTTGTACAAGGAATTACCAAGTTTCTTCCAAGTAAGAAACTTATCATCATGCTTTCTCTTAACCAGGGACCTCCAGCAGCAATGGTGAGATACCCAACTTCTCATGAAGAATTCCTGTCCTTGATGTCACGACTCACGGATTTAGATATTGAGGAATCTTCAACTTTTAGCTTCATAGAGCACAGATCATCCATCACTTTCATCCTGAGTCATGTTAGCTGTCAGAAAGTGATTCATCAAACTTCCTTATCTAGTCCATTGTTATGCCATGTTGTTTTCCTTCGAATCATCTCTTAGGATCATACATCCTTTCTCATGATTAGCAGCCCTACACAAATTCATCCAGATAAACATATACATATGAACTTTTAAAACAAAAGTTACCTCATTGATGAGCATTCATCATGACATCTTCCTATAGGCATCGGCATCTTTCATACAGATTGACACATCTCCTAATGATATGTTTTTCCAAGGGTCTTCTTCTTTACCAAACTTTCGTCAGTACATATCTTTCTAGGAGATCTCCTAGTCACATCTTCTTGACCTCCGGATGATAACTGCCTCTTGACATGGTTGCATTTAATGATCTCTTCCTCTTTACACATTCTTGATTCCTAGGAACATACAACTTTTCTAGTTTCTTGTTCATATACAACCACCTCATATTTCATGAGGACATATTATGTTGATGAAAAGAGAATCCATACAGGTGAAATAGATTTCAAAATAGAGGAATAACCTGCTTCTGAGTTTTTTTTTTAATAACCCAACGTTTTGGACTTCCTAAGTGAGTCTACCCCTGATGATGGACTCACTTAGGAAGTCCAAAATGTTGGGTTATTAAAAAAACTCAGAAACAGGTTATTCCTCTCTTCTAAAATATTATGTTGATTTCATCTATCTGTGCATTGAGAGATACTTCTCCATAGATCATACTTCTAAGTACAAAAGTCCATTACTTGCAACCATATAACATGACATCACAACATCCAATGTCAACATATAAATATATACATACCTCATACCATTTTCCCTTGAGTCATCCTGTAGCAATTTCTCAAGAATGAAGAGCTTCATTCCCTTGGATTGTTTCATCAATATGTCATCACATCCCAGAAGTACGTTTCCATGATGACCCTTGCTCTTCTATTAGTAATGTTTGTCAAAGAGGTTTTCCCGGAGCTGATTCACCAGGAGCTCCTACCATGCTTCGATCAGGATGCTACATTGCTTCCTATCATATAACCAACAGAAATCAATTCCTTATTCATAAGTTTACTTGATTTTCCTTGAATTGGTACCTTCTGCTTGGACTGTTAATTCAGGTCTTCAAGGCTTGAGACTTCAAGTTCTCTCCAAACTAAATACTTATATCCATTGTACATACTTCAAATCTTTGGTAGATCAGCTGTTCCAAGATCCTTTAATGTATTGCTTCACTGTATACACTTATCACTGAGAATCCTTCTTTTGAAATCAAAAGTCATGACTATGACTATGATTTACACTGAAACTCCTTCTCTGAAGTTGATCGAAATTATCTTACTCACATACACCGTGTAATATCCCCATGATATTTAACTAAAATGCGAAAAATACCGATAAACAAAAATTTGTCGTAAAAATAATCATTCATTGAACAAGATTGCCATGTAAAATTAAAAGACAAGAAACACCTGTAATCCAATACCACATAGAATGTGAAGAAAATCTGCCTTTATTGCAGGTAGTAAATATGGTTTAAAGGTGATCCCACCCAAGAAGAGTCAGAGACAGAACCACCAAGATGTTTAAGTCATTAATCACACCAAGGCAACCAACCTACCAAGACTTCCTTCCGGCAACAAAATTTAATAATCGAACTCACCTAAATGATGAAGTCGAAGTCAAGATCTCGAATGATCCTCACACCAAACTCGAATAGAAGCTCGTGAAACTCCTAAGGCTTGTCTCCTCGTTATTGCCTCCACCACTTCACAAACCTTCCAGGTTTCGGGCTCCGGGCTACCGTACATGAGAACCCACGGTGTCCTCAAAACCTCTCATAAATGATCTATTCCAAAGGTGTCTCCCAATGACCTCCTCCCTTTCTTTTATAGATCCCCTTGGAGCCTTCTAGAGCATTATTTTATTTATGGAGCACTTTTCTCTTTTATTAAAATATTATAAAATATTCCTTTTTAATGCAGAAAAGGGTATATCGGCTACCACGCCTCCTCCGGTCACTGAAATCTCTGTCTAACTGTCCCATCGTGTAGGTATCCTCGTCCCGGTTCCGATGAGCTATTACACTAAGGTGTTCCATCGTGTATTCCTCCCGGAATGCCACCTTGAGCATAATCAGCTGAGTTAAGCCCATAAATAACTCAAAATTCCGAAAGTTATCGGAATGCATCGGAACGAAAGCCAAACTGCTTGGATGGTGGAGTATATCAAGCGAATGCCTCCGAACACCATGAAAACTCCTCAAGACTCCTCCGAAAAGCTCCTGAGCCCACTGATAGCACCAATCTGTACATGTGACCTGTCTGCTCCTAACTCTGGAAGTCCCTCCTAGCCCTGTCACGGGTGATACCAAAAATGGGAACATTACAGACCTCTCGCCCCAAGATTGCTTGCCCCTCACCGAAATATGTGGGCCACCTCCCCGTTGGCTCCGCTCAAGCGCAAGACCCAATGCCTGGATCCCATACCAACCTCTGGGTGCTGCTATGCACCTGTGTCAAACCTCTCGGAACAGATCCCTCAATGCCGGGATCCCAAACTAATCTCTCTCTGTCCCAGTCAACAAACAATCCCCCCAGATCCCAATGCCACCATGGCCAATCATCGCCCAAGTCCCACGGCTCAGGCTGCGCACTGTCCTGGCTATAGCTGATGCTCTCAGGGGTGAAGCCCACCAGCAAGCATCAATGCTCCCGGGCTCCTGCTGTGCTGTACCTGTAACTGTATATGCTGCCCCACCAACTGCATACCAACTCATCACCTCTCTCCAATCCAAGTCCTGACTCAATCCAATGTTGATCCTGTTCTCCTAGAATTGGGAAGGAGCCCTGAAGTAACGACAACCGGTGCCCTCCTGCCAACTGGAATCTGTAACATCTACTGTGTCTAAGGGCCCCTGCTCCACTGTGCTCGCCATGAAAAATACCGTACCATCAAGAGGGTACCAACTCATGATCTCCCGCCAGTCCATCCTGGAAGAAGAATCCAATGTAGCAACAACTACACATGGGACATGCCCAGGGTGTTTTCGCCAGCCCGTAGTCAACTCCCACTGCTCTGCCCTGTCTACCAATGGAAACTGCCTATAGAAGGAAGCCCCTCTCTCTATAGTGGGCCAAAGTGGGCAAGACATGCTGCAAGCCCCATCGATGTACTCCTGGAGAGTACTACTCATCGAAAGTGCTGCAACCCGGCCGACTGTATGTACATCTGTCTGTACCTCATCAATGTGTCGGCCCAAAGATGGATGCTCCACCATCTCCAACAACTCATCCCTCTCATCGGGAACGTAAAACTCCTGCTGTCCCCTAGCTCCCTGCAGAACTATCCCATCGACCTCCAACGTCTCTAGAGGATATGGATCTGCAACTAGTGTCTGTGCATCTGACTGCTCCTCCTCAAAGGCTGACCCCAATGTTAGTCGCATATCCATCATAGGCTCAATGTGGGCGCCCATCTGGATCTCCCCCAAAGGAATATCATACCTGATGTGAATAATATCCTCCTCTTCTAACTCAGGCTCCATCGTATGCTGCTCTGACTGAATCATCACAAGCGACTCATCACCCAGAGTATCTCCTATACAGTCCCCTGACTGCTCACCCTGCACCCTGGAATACAGCTCCGGTCTACTGTCATCATCTCTGCATGACTGCTCTCGCTCCACGGAAGCATCCTCAACTGATCCCATGGACTCATCTGAAGAAGAGCCCTCACCCTGGCATACAGATGGAATGTCTACCTGCTCTAGCTCTGCCACCTCATCTGCATCTCTCAAACATGAGTGATCAGGCCCCCAAGGTTCTTTGCAACTGAAGCAAAGTCCCTTCCTCCTCAGCTCATTTCTGCTGCATGACCTACCAAACTGGAGCCGCTCCTCCCTGGTCAACTGTCTCTTGAGAAACTCAATGTTCTGCTCAACTAGCCCTTGGGCTAGCTCATAAGCAGCAGGCGAGACCAACTGCTCTCTCCTCCAAATGCTCAGCAACCGGGTCTGCAACTCTCGGCCAACGGTCTCATGGTCTCTCATACATGATGACAAGATGGACTGCATGTGTGCTATGACAGTATCAGGATGACGTCTCCTAATGCTGAAGAAGCATCGGAACATCTACAAAATCAGGTCATCACACTCAAGGTCAAACATGATGACATAAGTCTTGATTGTGGCCATACTCCATAGAATCTCAAGCTTCTTCCCGAAGGTAGGGCCTGTGCTGTTGTCCAAATCCTGAAAAGTCCCTACAATCAACCTCATAATCCTTCTCATAACATCATCATTATATGGCTCTATAGGTGCGGTCAATTTCATGATGTTACTGAGGCAAGCTGCAAGTGTGACCCCTTCACAAGGTTCCTCCAAGAATTTGGGCTGTATAAGAGCAAGCATAGTAGGCTTTAGAGCCCAAATCAGCTTCTTCCCTTCTGCTTGGTCTATTGGAGACATGAGTTCATTAAGCTCTTCTAGTTTGGACAAAACTCTCCATGACATCTTCATGTGTTTCAAATCTGTCCCAAGTGCAAAAATTTTGTGACCCATCTCCAATGTTCCCTGCAAATCTTTTGGCTGTCCCTTTTGAAGGATGGCATAAATTTCTTTTGAAAAGGGTCTGTTGTTTGGCTTTGTTTTCTGGTTTTTTGATTCATGGTGGTTCAAGGAATCAATTTTTATCCTTCTCAATTTGTTTAGGAGTTCCTCCATCGTTTAGCCAATGGAAAGACCACTGTTTCTCTGAGTTTAATGCATTTTTCTGAGTTTGCCAATTTTAGAGGAGTGATGGTACACAATGATGCATTCAGCCCTAACCAACAACTGATATCTATATTTTCAAGCTCAGAATATATATATATATATATATATATATATATATATATATATATTTGTTTACAGCAATGGACAGGGCAAGATAACGATGCTTACCACATCAGCATAGACAGAAGACTGATTACAAACTCAGAAAACACTGATATAATTTGCTTTACTATCAAATATTACAAGTGAGCAAGGGATTTCGAGAACCTGGTAACTTGGATGGTCCTGATGATAGTGATAGCGTTCTGCTTCAGTTCTTAATTTCTGATATCAGCAACCTAATGAGTGAAGTCAAGCCCTTCAATATTATCCCTGCACATTTCTGTCAATGCTCAGGTAAAGGTGCCCATTGGTTTCCCCAATGCTTCTGTACTGTGCAAATGAAAATCACCATGGAAGCACAAGTAACAACATCATTTTCTCATTTCTGTTTAACATTGCCTGCTACAGCCATACTCAACCTCCTGACAAATTTGAGCCGTTGATGTACATGCAGAAGGCAAAGAATGTTTCAGCTCCTGATCGCACTGGTATTATGGTTCAGATAATTTGAGTTGCACTCAGACCAACTCAGTACAGTGACATATTCTCTGCAAAATAAGTGATTTGCACATAAGCACATCCCTTCAGGAAAGATATTTAGTTTCATGCCCGAAATTTGTTTTGGCTCCCTCACTGGAAATTCACCGAACTCTCCACCAATACCGCTCAGATGATAAGCATGGATAACACAGCCCAATGATATTTTTAATTCTATAATCGATGACAGAGCATCCAACCTTCCTTTATACTGCTGCAATTTGACCCTTGAAATTCTCTGCTACTTCAGAAAATTGGACGACAATGGGCAAATGACTACGACCTTCAATACTGGCATACGTTGGTTGCTAGCAGACAGAGAAGATACTGCTTCAAGCCGTGGTAGAGGGCATATATTGCTCAGACATAGAGAGGGAAAGAGTCATGCTGCCCGCTATGCCATACCACTACTACTCGACGTTCAATTAGACATTGACGTCAATCAAAAATATTTACGGCATTTCTCCAGAGCGTAACTCTCGATTCGATCCCCTCTTCTAATACTTGGCTCAATTAAAAATTCTACCCTCTAATTTGGCTCGTCGCTTCGATAATACTCTGTCCAGTCATCGCACATCAAACTACAGGAGGCACGAATATAAACTTATCCAGCGCAACTTGGCTTCAATTTGTCTTGGCATTTCAATAAATTCGAGTGTGGCCTTTAACAGATGATTCGGCTAGGAAAATTGGCGGCTTCCATGAAAACTGTCTCAAAATTGATGCGTCTATCACTAACTGGTGTTTTTCCCTCAAGGTCGTTCGTTGGCCAGAACTCAAGCTAGAATAAAAATGGAGATGTGGCTCGCCCTCTAAATCTAGAGACTGACTGTGTCGGTGTGGTAAATCACACCCAGAAATAACACTCAGTTCTCCTCACGAGATTACAATCTACGACCCAATCAGATTAAGCGGCCCCTTTTGAGGATGGAGACAGTATGCCACAACCCAGACATATAATTATTTGGCCTTTCTTAGCTTGACAGAGCTCTCGAATTTGTGGATCGATACACTTATTTTTCTGAAGGATACATGTAGGATTATCTGAGAGAAATCGATTCAAAAATAGGTCTCGGCCTCTTGGCTTGGCGTCCCACAAATAACCCTTGATTTCAATGAGATTTGACTTCAATTTGGCGGCCCACAGAAAAATAAATTGACTCGAACAATATTGGACGGCTCACTTGAATTTTACTGTGGCCGCTCAAATGATTTTACCACGGCTGTGAATTATTTCCCACGGTTGCCATTATCCTTTGGATTAATTCAGATGTCTCAACAATTTTGGAAATTTTGTCCTTCCACCAGATGTGAGCTTCAGATGGAACGTGAGTGGCTGCCCTTCAACAATTCCAATTCTTGATCAACAATTCCTGTTCAGATTATTCAACAATTTCAAAAGAGATCTGTTGAATGCTTAGGCGATAATTTCACACCATTTCCCCAGAAATAAATTTCAGTGATTTGATCATGAACCTTCTTTGACATTTAGCTGCAATAACCCTCAGGCTGGCAAGATCACCAGCTCCGATACCACTGTAATATCCCGGATGGGACATTTTAACTAAAATGCAGAAAAATACTGAATACCACAATTTGTCGTAAAATAATCATTCATTGAACAGAAGATTGCCATGTAAAATTAAAGGACAAGAAACACTGCAATCCAATACCATATAGAACAGAAGAAAAATCTCAGCTTTTATTATAGGTAATAAACAGGGGTTTACATATAGATCTGACCCAAGAAGAGCTGAGATAGAAAACTGGCCACCAAGATAAGCTGCTGAACGACGCTGGCCACAAACTGAACTGCTACACTCTCCCTCCGGCAACAGCTGACACTGAACCCACTGAAATGATGAAGCCCAAGTTGAAGATCTGAATGATCCTCACACCAAACTCTGAAGCTGTGTGAAACTCCTAAGTGAAGTCTCCTCAAAAGTATTGGGTTTCCGTCCAATACTCACAAATCACCCGAGGGTTTCCGTCCTGGGGCTACTGCATGAAGTAGAGAACCACGTCCTCAAACCTCTCATATACAAGCAAATGATCTACTCCAAAGATGTCTCCCAATGGCCTCCTCCCTTTCTTTTATAGATCCCTTGGAGCTTTCTAGAGCATTATTTTATTATTATTTTATTTATGGAGCACTTTTCCCTTTTATTAAAATATTATAAAATATTCCTTTTTAATGCAGAAAAGGGTATATCGGCTACCACGCCTCCTCCGGTCACTGAAATCTCTGTCTAACTGTCCCATCATGTAGGTCTCCTCGTCCCGGTTCCGATGAGCTATTACACTAAGGTGTTCCATCGTGTATTCCTCCCGGAATGCCACCTTGAGCAAAATCAGCTGAGTTAAGCCCATAAATAACTCAAAATTCCGAAAGTTATCGGAATGCATCGGAACGAAAGCCAAACTGCTCGGATGGTGGAGTATATCAAGCGAAAGCCTCCGAACACCATGAAAACTCCTCAAGACTCCTCCAAAAAGCTCCTGAGCCCACTGATAGCACCAATCTGTACATGTGACCTGTCTGCTCCTAACTTTGGAAGTCCCTCCTAGCCCTGTCACGGGTGATACCAAAAATGGGAACATTACACACCGAAAATAATTACTGAACTGCTAGCTGAGATTGATATGGAGTTTATACTGCACTTGTTTTTGAGATAGTACCGAGACCTTCTTTTTAAGATGGCATTGAAATACTTTACTGAGATTTCACCAAGATTGTGGTACTGTGGTGAGACTTCATCTCTATGTCTGCACTAAAACCTTTCTGCACCAAGACTAGAGATCTCGATCTCTACTTATATTCTTCCTTCTACGGTTGTGTGATATCCTTGCTTGATATTAGCACTGTGTCATAGATTGTCTTTTACTCATCTTCGTTGACTATATATACTTGTCTTGACTCCTTCTATAGAATAGTCCACTGTATATTATTAGGATGCCCTTATTCAATTCTGTTCATATCCATATTCTAACAATCCTTTCTTTGCACTATGCACTGTGTTAATATCCTTTTTTTTTTTAACGCAGACTTATATCATTACTTATGACACCGTCCCTTTTTCTTTCTTGAACACAGTCCAATATACATACTTTGATACAGTCCTGTATACACACTTAGATATAGTCCTCTTCTACGCTTGAACACAATCCTATATACGCACTTACCTTCAGCCCCTTATTTACCCTCAAACGCAATCTTTACTTCATACTTCCAGCTGACCTGTATTATTGCAGAGAAACCAGACTTCTCCTCGCATTTGTTGTCTGAGACTAATCCGAATTTTCTTCTGTGATTAATGCGAGGTTCACTGTAATTAGTTTGAGCTTCTGTGATGTCCGAGAGAACTAGGAACCCAATCACTGAAATAGGTTTGAACTTGTCATCTAGAGGTATACCAAGATCCTCCTCATGGTGAGCAAAGACTGAACTGGCTCATTGATCTTATTTTGACTGATATGCTTGAATGCAAACAAAGAATATTTCAAAATGAGAATACTGTCCTTCACTTAAAAACTACCTTTGATCATGACCTTAGCTCTGATACCATGTTGAGAATTTGAAAGACTGTAGGTTAATAAAAATTCTTTTCTTGATAATTACTTGTGAGCTTACTTATGTCTTCTCTTCTTTAGCTTAGTTGATGTTTCATCAAGTCAATTATCAAAGTACATGAGATACAAATTTTACCTTCCTCACACTAACTGCTTCTTTTCTTCAACTTCTGCTAATTTTATATTGTTGTCACAGCCTTTAACAATATATATCAGTTACTTGTTCTTGCAATAATTTTCTTAAGTTTTTGCTGCACTTGTTCACAATCATATGCTTCTCTTGTATACTATCTTTCCTTTAAGATTGATCCGCACTTCCACTGTCTAATCCACACTTCCAGCTGCACTCATAAATTTTCATGTGTCTGCAATGCAACGTTATCTTCCTTCTTATTCATACTGTAATCTCTCTTTGTACGCATTGTTGTTTCAGAGATATACGGTATCTTCTTTAGGCTATCCACAGTCAGCCTTAGGTCATCTATGATCTATCTTAGGTTGTTCGCTATCCTTGTCTCAAATCCGCATCTTAGATCCTCTAACCACCTCAGAGAAATCCGCAAGAATCTATGTCTCAAAATGAACCGCAGGTTTGGATATATATATAGTGATATATCCTTCTGTTTTAGGCCGAACATTCACCATTATGTATGCTGACTTTAAATTCTGTTCATAGGCTGACATTGAAGGCTTTTATACCAGCGTTGAGAGTGCAGCGTTGATCCTCATGTAGGAGTCATTTCTTCATGCTATCATGACGAGGTCTTGGAGCATATTTACATGACACTTAATTGTACTTCTATACATGGAAGACTCAAGCCTAGTAGACATCAAGAAGAAGTCTATCTACATAATAATAAAATCTTCCTCATGAAACCCATGAAGCAAGTTCACCAAGAATACATTTCATTAACTTTGACATCTTCTTTATGTATATACATAATTACATAGTCAACATGAAGACCGACCTAGTTACACTTTTCAACAGAAGGGAAGGTCATTTTAGAGCCAAAAGGTATCATCTCCGTGAGGGAAAAGAAGCTCCGATCTCAAGTAATCAAGGAATACCTGATCAAGTGGAAGGACTTACCAGAAGAAGAAGCTGCTTGGGAGAATGAAGCGTTTCGTTAAAAACATCTGTCGTTACGTATGATTTGAGGACAAAGCATCTTTTGGGAGGAAGGCAATGTTATATAAAAATTAATTATTCTGTATCTATTAGTTTATTTAAGCAAAGGGCATGATAATTCCCCTTCACCAAGAGGCACTTAGGGTTGTATTTAAGCCCAGGCCTCTCACTCTATAATGCATCCATTCATTCATATTTAATAAAATATATATAATTATAGTTAATCGTCGTTGAGGATGAGTTTATGTGCAACAACGCATCTCCAGGAGGGAAATGGGGCAATATTGAACTATAAGTTCGCAAGAAATTCCATTGGGAAGGATCTTTGAAGATTCCACTTGTTAGACTCCTGTATTTTTACAGTATCACAAGATGACTACCTATTCCTTATTTTTTTTATGCTGAAAATAATATTCCCTGACTATTATTTATTTTCAGAAATCTCATTGCCTTCATTATTTTCCATTTAACCTCTCCATTACCTTTCATGTTACCTTTTCTGACACTCCCATGCTCTTAAATCCCATTTTTACCCCTAAAACCCCATTCCCATCGCTAAAACCTTTTTTCCCTTCACTCATTCCCCTTCTTTCATTAAAAAATAATGTAAAACCAAATTTTACATTGTTTTAAAATAAATTTTACCCTATCGGGTCCCGTTTTAAATAGACCCTCTTTATTTAAAAAAGAAAAAACCCGACCCCTTTCTTTATATTAAAGCCTCTGCTTTAATAAACTTACCCCCCCTTTAATATAACCCTGGCCCCACCTTATATTAAACGCTTCCACTTTGTTATATCCTCGGGCCCCCACTATATTAAAAAACCCCATTTAAATATTTAAAACCTCCGTCTTCGCATAAAACCCAACCCCACTTGTCAAATAAACCCGTAATCGCCCCATCACCCGATCACCATCCGATCCTTGCCATCTAATCCGACGGCCCTCGTGCCTATTCGTAAACCAAAATGCTCGTTTTTTAAAACCTTTGGAGGATTGCGAAATGGGTGGTTTCGCAACCATCCCATCCACCACGCGTCGCCCCTCCGCTTCATCGCATCCCCTCAAAATAAACCGCCTAACCGCTTTTGGATGTGCGATAAACCATAAAACTACCTCCTCGCATGTAATAAAATCCACCCTCTGCTTCCAATTCAAAACACCTTCCCCCTCGCGCCTATGAGATAGACCTATTCACCCTGTGCGATGCGATCAATCACCATTGCTCGCCATACTTGTGAACCCGTGTTTTAAATTAACAATTGTTTGGTTTGTGCAGGTGATTAGTGCGCCAACAGATGGGATAAACAAACTGTGGGTTCTAGTTCCAAAGAATTTGTTTAATCCAGGCTCTCTGGATTTCAATTTGGAAGCCTTATTGTATAGAGGAGTATGAGCAGAAGAATAAATAAAAGAAACAATGGAGCGGAAAGGGAGACAGTCATGATTATCAAGGATCATACCTTTACTCCAAAGACAACAAGGTTTATTCAGAATAAAGGACAGTGAAGGGTAATAGAAGAACACAGTGCAATCGAGGATAAAGATAAAAGGTTGTAAGGAGATATACAGATAAGGGAAGTTTTTAATTTTAAAGACAAATCAGAGGACAAATCAACGAAGAAGGAAAAACCAGATGTCGAGATAGCATTTACTACTTCTCAAAACACATAAGCCACTTGCAGCTTAAATTTGATTTAATGAAAGCCACCAAAGTCAAATATTTCAGTCAAAGATATTTTAGCATCAATTCAAAAGTTATTTTAAAATTTAATTCTACAGGCAGTTGGTCAAATATATTTTAAAAGTTAGCTCAGGAGTTAATTTGAGAGTTATTATTACAGTAAGTTTGTCAGAGATATTTTTGGCTTGGGCCTTGCATGGTCTCAATTCTTAAACTTCATTTACTCTGTAGTAAATACAGTCTGTCACCCTAGATTAGGGCAACCTCCTCAGTTGCAGTTAAATAGTGCATGTATTTTCATTATCATGAGGGGTTGGTTATTGGTTTTTTGGTTGGACTTTGTTTAGACTCTAAGTTGCAAAGATCATTGTAATGGAGCACTGTAATTGTTTTTGCGCTTGACATCAATAATACAAGAACTTTCATAGGATCCTTGAGCTATGTTAATGGTGATGTTATCCCTCTTTTGTTAATGTTTTTCCTCTGTTTTTCCATACTGTACATCAATCTCCCTGATAGCAGAACAAAGATTTTAGATTAAGATATGCTGCATGAGCACCTTAATTCTATCTGTTACTATTATCTCAATGTTTTCCTCTGCAAAGTATAGCTAGAGAATTCTTAACTTCTCTTTAGTTTCACCTAGCTGTTATCTTAAGGTTTCCTTTTGAAGTTTAACTAAAGAATTCTTAATTGCTCTTTAGTTTCTCTGAAACTGTTATCTTGAGGTCTTTCTTATGAAGTCGAGTTAAAGAATTCTTAATTGCTCTTTACCTCCACTGAATTGTTATCTTGAAGTATAGTTAAAGAATTCTTAACAGCTCTTTAGCTTTACTGAACTCACTATCATCTCATATTCATCTTGCCACAGAGATCCATTTGATATAGTTAGCTTTCCCTGTGAAAAACCTTGAAAAGTTGATGTACAATTGAAGCCTTTTATGACTCCATAGCCCAATGGATTAAGCTTCCCACAATCTATCTATCCAACCAAGCAAACAATAAAAACAAACAAACCCCATCTTTATAACTAGCCTAAAATCAGAAAATATAATCATAAAGCTAAATCAATAAATCATAAGTACAAAGAGAGCCCTCTCTGAGCCCAGGAAGGCTAGGTCCTGGACTCCAAAGTGGTTTGATGTTGTTCTCTGCCATTTGTTCTTGCCAATCTTACAAATTACAGGGAGATAACATAATGGCGACCATACTGGGGAGACTTATTAATAAAACCTAGTATTATCAAAACTCAAATATAAACCCAGTCAAAATACTGTGTGAATTAAGTATTTTTCTTCACAGATTGGTTTGTTTTTAAGCTATTATAAAACTTTTAACCTATCTGAACCTTGGGCCTAAGTTTTGGCTTCTCGAAGAATCTGTACCAAATCCCATCTTGACCCAAATCTCCTGCAATAGTTGACAATCCAGAGAAAATCCTAAGGAAAACACCTATATCTGAGATTTCAACTGTTAGCAAGCCTATTCACAAGGCAAGTTCCCTGCCTGAAAACCTTAAAAACTTGCAAGATATCCAATTTGACTCACACTTGGAACAAAGCCTGTTCAGGACTAAATCCTAGAATTGGAAAACCCAGATAGTTTTCGACCCATCCATCTTACAACAGAGTCTTGTTGTTGAAGCCTCAACCCCCACTCATACACCCACTGTTCACCTTCCTCCATTCAACCCTCCACCTCCTTTTATCAACCCCCCACTTTTTAACCCCCCTTGGGTTCCCCAACCACCAGCCATGGCATCCTGGTATGTCGCATTAGTCCTACCATTGCCTTTAGTGCCTCTACCACAAGTCTATCAATCCAAAATTCCCCTATTTGATGAAATTAGTTCCACAACTGCCCAACCACATGTGGATAGATTGGATGATTATTTTGATTGACAAGAGATAGAAGATGAAATTATTAAGATAAAAATGTTTTCCCAAAGCCTAGGGGGAGAAGCAAGAAAGTGGTTTAAAGGCCTAACCCCTAATAGTATACATGACCTCCCTACTTTTCATCAACCGTTCCTGAATAAATGGGAAGTCAAGAAAAATCCTCTCCAAGTCTTATCATAATATGAAAACATCAAGAGAAACGTAGGAGAGAGTGTCCAAGATTATTGCACCAGGTTCAACAGTGTATATAATGCCCTTCCTCCTAACATGAAATTCCCACAAGGTCTAGCCCTAATGAAATTTCTAGATGGTTTTGACCCAGAGATGGCTTATCAACTAAGAGAAAGAGACCCTCATACATTAGAAGACATGTAGAGGGTTGCAGTAAGTGTGGAAGCAAATTTGATTGCCAAAAGGGCTATGTAATATTCCTAATTAGCAACAGCTAATTGGAATATTTGATTTTTGTATAGTTTTGCCGACTATAGTTTATTAATAAATAAAAGTGAGAAGAGGGGTCTAACTCACTTAAGTAAAATAAAGTATCTCCCTAGTAGCACAACGTTATAACTTATGGGGAGCCATGGGGGTCCAACACCACATAGAGGAGGGGGCCCACGTAGCCTCTAGGAGCTTCTGCGCAGATTAAGGAGGAGCACGTGGAGGAGAGGGAGACCACGTTAGGGTTTTGGAGAGAGGCCAGCGTTATAAAAGGTGGGAGAGCCTTCTCATTTGGTATTCTTGTTGTTGATGATATTTGAGCTAGACTTTTGTCTTCTGGAGCACGCTAGTTGTTTAGCCTGTCTGCAGCACTATTTAGTGCGTTGAGTGTCTCCGGTCGGAGATCTCACCCTTAGCCCCGGGGGACTTCGAGTGCCTGCTCGGGTAAGGTCATTTCTTCAGTCTTTAGCGAGAGGTTTAGTTGGTTGTTTTGCTGAGGAGCTGGGCTTCTCTTGTGACTACGCAGTCCCTAGGAGAGAGGACGCGGTTCTACTTGGAGGTGTTCCGTTGCGGGGTTTCTGTAGGAGTTTCAGTTGATATCCGGAGTGAAGGATCAGTCTTTGCCAGTAGGAGGTTTCCCGAGGAGTTTGTGGCACTGTTTCAGCTATTACTGTTTCAGCTATTATCATTTGGCATCTGCGCTGAGCCTTGGAGGGCAGCGTAATTCCTTGAGGAGGGACTTTCTGGTGATTTTCGGAGGCTGACCATTTTTGATATGGTTTCTGGGTTTTGTCCGGGTTTGTGAGTACAGGTGGTCCGCAGAATTTCAGCTCATTCCGGCAAGGGGATCAGCCCCTAGTTTTCAGTCTATTCCAGCAGCAACAGTTTTACAGCAGATTTCCAGCAGCTGGGACGCAGTTTCTTAGAGCAGCCATTTTCTGTCTTTCTGAGAGAGTTCTCCACTTGCCTTGAGCAAGAATAGGTGCTATCATTCCGATCATCTATTGTATTTCTTTATATTCTCAGATTAATAAAATGGCTTAGCATTCCCGGCATTTTTATGAGTATTTGCTTTATGTTCTATTTCTGGCATTTTCTATATTGTCGTATGCTTGTATTGTTGTCTATTTCCCTTTCGGGATATTACAGTGGTATCAAAGCATAGTTCTGGCTCAGCCTGTGGTCTATGACATCGGGAAAGAGATCATACAGAGGTTTGTTGGAATTTTGGAGAGCA